>ML433637.1:0-46916 GCA_005239525.1 Nicotiana knightiana
TAGCATTTCTCTGATGATATGTCACACATATCTAGAATGCTCAAATTTAGTTACGGAGAAAGGGAAAGTTCCGATTTTTCAAACCCCCACGACAATCCCCGCAAATTGAATTTTTAATTTGCGGGGGTTTTCAAAGACATTTAGTGGCGATTTATCACCTCTGCAAGATAATACCAATGTTATAAAAAGAAGTTACTTGTGGGGGTTTATAACTCCCTTAATTAATATGATCTCACTGTTTAAAAAAGTTAATAAATTGTGAAATTAAATAAATAATTTTATTGAATAACTTATAATATAAATCAAATTCCATTACAAATAACCATAATCACAATTAACAAACATCAGATGTTCAGATCCTTATCAAACAAAACTAATACTAACACATACAAGGTAACTCAAAATATTTATTATTCGGAATAAAAACATATAGTACTATGTATTTACTTGGTGATTTGCATTGCTATCACCGGATGATCCTCTTACTCCACGATTAAAGCAGACCCGCCATCAAGTTGAAATAATGAAGTAAAAATNCCTTACTCCACGATTAAAGTAGACCCGCCATCAAGTTAAAATAATGAAGTAAAAATAATTGATGAGAAACTTGTAGGCCACTAGCATTTCTCTGATGATATGTCACACATATCTAGAATGCTCAAATTTAGTTACGGAGAAAGGAAAAGTTCTGGTTCAATAAAAAGGAAACAAAATAGAAATCTTCTTTCAGAAAAATCTGCCACTTCATTTAAAAAGGGCATTATGTTAATATTGTTAGAAATTCACATGGCAAGGGATAGGGATGACAATTGGGGCGGGACGGGCGGGAAAACCGCTAAATGGGGCACGGCAGGAAAGATTTAGATGGAGCGGGGCAGGGCTAACTATCTTTAAAAAAAATTTAGTGGGTTAGGTCAGGGCAGGGCAAACTTTATATTTTGGAATATCTGAAAGTTGCTCTATTAATCTCTTTGACATTTTGATTGAATAATCAGTACCACTTCTATCTCTACTTTATGTTATCATTTTTTTCTTTTTTTGTGGTTTTGGCTTTGAATATAGTAACTATAACGGATGGTCCAATTAGATTGCTTGTTAATAAATTCTTCATATTGTTACAAGTGAAATGATGAACTGAATGATATAATTTTTACATGCAGAAAAATTTTAAATTGTAATAAATTGTGTTTATTCTTTTTTTTTTCATTGATTCAAATTAGTTCTTTAACTATATAAGGTTCAAATAAAATGTTGATAAAGATAAAAAAAAACTAATGTAGAGTACTGAAAAAGGTAAAATAAATAATAAACATAAATGGGGCAGGACGGGGCAAATATCTAAAAAATGCTAAATGGGTCAAGGCAAATATCTGGAAAATGCTAAATGGGAAAGGACACGGCGGGTCAAAATGTTAGCAGCTCAAGGCTTGGCCTGCCCCGCGCCGCCCCGCCCATCCGGCCCCATTTCCATCCCTAGGCAAGAGCTTAATTACATATTTATTTCCTCGTATATCATCACAAAACTATGTTGCACAAACACCGCTGCCTTTCTACCTTTGAAAAAATATTACTATCAAAATATAGTTAAACCCAATTGGCTTCATTACTGTGATGACCCAAAGGGTCATCTTGTATTTTAGGACTCTATTCTGCGTTCGTTATCCTTAAAAATTTTATTTTTAAGCTCCTCGATTTGCATGCATAGTCCGGGCGTAATTCCGGAAAGCCCTTATGTGGAAAATTGAAGAAATAAAAGATTTTGGCATTAAAAGTGATTTTAGGTAACTTTGGTCAACGTTTTGAGTAAACGGATCCGGACCCGTATTTCGACTGTCCCGCTGGGTTTGTAGTAAAATATGCGACCCGGCGTATGTCCAGAATCGAATTCCGAGCTCCCTAGCTCGAGCTATGAATTTTTGACTAAAATTGAATTACTGAAAATTAATGATTTTGAAGAATTTTCTTAATGTTTGATCTTGATGGTATCGGATACGTATTTTGGTTCCGACGCCCGGTACATATCCATTATGATATTTAAACCTTGTCTGTAAGAAACGGAACTGATTTGACGTGATTCAGACCCTCGGCTGAGAAAATAGAAATTTTAAAGTGTTCTTGAGAATTTCATGTGTTTTGGTGCTAAATTCGTAGTTCGAGGTATTATTTTGGTTATTTGATCGCACGAGCAAGTCTGTATGATATTTTTCGACTTGTGTGCATGTTTAGTTTGGAACACCGAGGGCTCGGGTGCCATTCGGGCGATGCGCGAGTTGAGTTAAACCTCAACAAAGGCTGCTGGTGCACAAGATCTGGTTTGCCCGCATCTGCGAGCCCTTGGTCGCAGGTGTGAGCGATATCCCGCAGGTGCGATCCATGCCTGGACTTTATTTTTCCACAGATGCAAACTCCTCCCCACAGGAGCGGGACCGCAGAAGCGGAACCCTGTCCGCAGGTGCGGCCCCAATGGCCCGGTTCTTTTCCGCAGAAGCGGACGTCCTGTCCGCACGTGCGGATGCGCACGTGCGACCAAAGAACCTCATATGCGAAGGTCGGGCAATGAATTCATTTAATTCGGACACCATCCATTTTCTTCTTATCTTCAAATGGATAGGAGGCCTAGGGCGATTTCTCAAAGGCATTTTCTTCCCCAAATCATAGGTAAGTGTAACTTAACTCATTTCTTTCAATCTTTTACTTCTTTTTACATACATTCAAATTAGAATCTAGGAATTTCATGGTAGAAATTGGGGGTTTGGGTAGAATTAAGGATTTTTGAGAAATTGGAAATTGGACCTCAATTTGGGGTCGGATTTCGAAACTAATTACATATTCGGGCTCGGGGGTGAATGGGTAAACGAATTTTGGTCCAAATCTCGAGTTTTAACCAAGCGGGCCCAGGGTCGATTTTTTACTTTTTGGGGAAAATTTGGAAAATCTATAATTATTCATTGAAATTGATTTATTTAGCGCTAATTGATGATATTAAGCTAATTATGACTTGATACGAGTGGGTTGGAGGTGAATGCTATAGGAAAAGCGGTATTTGAGCAGTGAGTGGCCTGCGGATCGAGGTAAGTGTCGTGTCTAACTTTGGCTTGAGGGATTAGGTACTAATTGACAACTTGCTACATGTTTGGTTATTGAGTACGATATATAGGACAGGTGACGAGCACCTATGTGTTGGTGTCGAGTCATAGCGTGCGAATGAGTCCTATTGTGGTAACTGTTGTAGTCTCTATGCAATTTGTTCATGCTTTGCTTATCTAATTGTTATATTGGGTATCTCTTATCTTGTTTTACTGAAATTTAGTAAGTGTTGAATATTGACTCAAAGTTGACCTTGATATTGTGACATTATACATTGAAGTAAGACCGATTTATGATATCTTTTTGACGCTCCGTATTGTTGATCTTTCTTTTGGTAAGGAAGAGTGTAAAGCACGGAGGGTGATGCCGTGAAATATTTGTGAGTGAGTGATAATGCACGAAGGGTGATGTCGTGTCATGTTTTGTGAGTGATAATGCACGAAAGGTGATGTGTGCCATGTTTTGTGAGTGATAATGCACGAAGGGTGATGTCGTGCTATGTTTTGTAAGTGATAATGCACGAAGGGTGATATTGTGTCATATGATGAGTGAGTAAAAGAACAAAGGGTGATGTCGTGTCGTTCAATTATTCATATGGTGAGATTGAGAGTAAAAGCACGAAGGGTGATGTCGTGTAATTTTCTTTACTGGTTTTACTTATTTATTTCGTTAAGGCATATTGATTGATTTTGTCTTGTCCCGATTTCCTATTTCTTACATTGTGAACCCCTCAGCATGTCCCCTTTCCCATTATTTCTTATTTTTATCTCTTTATTTCTATTGTTCCTACTTGTATGATTATTCTGCCCAGGTTATACATGGGTTTCGTGTCCTAGCCTCGTCACTACTTCGATGAGGTTAGGCTCGACACTTACCAGTACATTGGATGGATTGTACTGATACTGCACTCTGCACTTTCTATGCAGATTCAGGTATCGGTCCAAGCTGATTCCGAGATTTGTATTTGACTTCTGCGTAGGAGACCCAAGGTAGATCTGCCGACGTCCGCAGATTCCTGGAGTCCCCTCCTATATGTTCATTATTATTTTTCTTTAGTTCATAAATAGTTCTACACTTCTCTTTCAGCCAAATACTTGTGGATAAATCATAGTAGTCTGTGAGTTTTGACTCCAGATCATGGGTAGATGGATATATATATATATATATATATATATATATATATATATATATATATATATATATATACATGTATAGCATATGCGCGGTGTTGTTATGTATTTTTCGTTCTTGTTTAGTTTATCATGTGTTGAATCGAAGTAATTTCTGCAAGTTTTAAATTTTTTCATGCTGTAAACCTCTAATGTTTGCTTGCCTAGCAAGAGCAGCATTAGGCGTCATCACGGTCCCGACGGTTGGAATTCGGATCGTGACAAGTTGGTATCAGAGCACTAAGTTGCTTAGGTCTCACAATTCACAGACAAGCTTGGTAGAGTCTGGGGGATCGGTACGGAGACGTCTGTACTTATCTTTCAGAGGCTATAAATTTAGGAACAAGTTAACTTTTATTCAACTCTATCATTCGATTCTTATCTCAATACTGATTGAACTCTTATATTCATATTCTCTCGCATATGGCGATATATGTACCGCATCTTTCGTTGATCAGCAGTCGGATCCTCCAGCAGCAGCTCCTACGAGGGGCAGAGGTCGAGGTCGAGGCCGTGCCAGAGGCCGAGGCAGGGGTAGGGCTCAGCCCAGGGCCCGAGAAACAACTCCAGCTGCGGAGCCTCAGGTAGAGTTTGACGAGGAGGTTCCCGCTCAGACCGTTCCGGTCGGACCAGCTCAAGTCTCAGAGGGGTTTATTGCCACCCCGGTGCTCCAGGATGCCTTGGTCCGATTAGTGAGCCTTATGGAGAGGAGGAGCTCAGACTCCTTCTAATCATACTCCAGAGCTCAGACTTCGGAGCTCCAGGTTTATTCCCCATGGCACCAGACGTATCTCAGGCTGGGGGAGGAGCTCAGACTCCTACTAATCATACTCCGGAGCAGATGGCTCCCCAGTTTCAGACTCTAGCAGCCATCCAGTTGGAGTAGTTCAGCTGGTTGCTGCAGCACAGTCCATTTATGGGTCACTTATGTCCTCCGAGGCCTTGTGGAGATTGGATAGGTTTACCAAGATTTTCCCAGTCTATTTTAGTGGTGCCACTTCAGAGGACCCCCAGGAGTACCTTGATAGTTGTCATGAGGTTCTTCGGAGTATTGGTATATTGGAGACCAATGGGGTCGACTTTGCTGCTTTTCAGATGACTGGTTCTGCCAAGAAACGGTGGAGGGATTATTTGTTGACTAGACCAGCTGGGTCTTCTGCTCTTACGTGGGGCCAGTTCTCACATCTCTTCTTAGAGAAGTTTTGCCTATCACCTTGAGAGAGGAGCGTCGCCGTCAGTTCGAGTGTCTCCAGCAGGGCAGCATGACTGCCACTCAGTATGAGACTCATTTTGTGGATTTGGCTCGTCATCCTATTCTTTTTCTTCCCACTGAGAGAGAGGGGAGGAGGAGATTTATTGAGGGTCTTGCTCAGCCTATCAGATTGCAGATGGCTAAGGAGACAGGGCGCGATATTTCTTTCCAGGATGCGGCCAATGTGTCCAGGCGAGTCAATATGGTTCTTGGACAGGGAGGTCAGGGGTCGGACAAGAGACCTCGTCATTCCGGTGGATTCAACAGTGCCTCATCTAGAGGCGCGGGTACTTATGATAGAGGCCATCATCCCAGGTCATTTCATTCAGCACTCCAGGCATCTCATTGTGCCCCAGGTGGTCGTGGCTATTATATGCCTTATTCTGATCAGCCAGCCTACAGTGCACCACCAGCTTCTATCAGTGCACCTCCTCTTCAGAGTATTCAGGGTGGTTATTCAGGTCGACAGGATTAGTTTGCCGGCCAGCAGTCTCAGCAGCCGAGGTCTTGTTATACTTGTGGTGATCCAAGGCACATTTCTAGATATTGCCCTAGTGCTTCGGGTAGTTCACAGCACCAGAGTTCTCGTTCCATGGTTCCGGAACCAGCTGCTACACCGCCTACCCAGCCAGTCAGAGGTAGAGGTTAGGTAGCCAGAGGTAGGGGCCAGATTGTTAGAGGTGGAGGTTAGGCCATTAGAGGTGTAGGCCCGCCAGCTAGAGGTTGTCCCAGGGATATGATTCAGAGTGGTGGGGCCCAGCCCCAATGTTATGCTTTCTCAGCCAGACCTGAGGCTGAGTCATCCGATGTTGTTATCACAGGTACTGTTTCAGTATGCAGTAGAGATGCTTCAGTTCTATTTGATCCGGGGTCTACTTACTCCTATGTGTCATCTTATTTTGCTTCATATTTGGTTGTGCCTCGTGATTCTTTGAGCGTCCTTGCATATGTGTACACGCCCGTGGGGGATGCAATTGTTGTAGATCGTGTATATCGCTCGTGTGTGGTCGCTATTGGGAGTCTTGAGACCAATGTAGATCTTCCGCTCCTTGATATGGTTGATTTCGATGTTATATTGGGCATGGATTGGTTGTCACCTTATCACGCTATCTTGGACTGTCATGCTAAGACAGTGACATTAGTCTTGCCGGGGTTTCCTCGATTAGAGTGGAGAGGGACTCCTGGACATTCCTCCAGCAGGATTACTTCTTATATGAAGGCTCGGAGTATGGTCGAGAAGGGGTGTTTGGCCTATTTGGCTTATGTTCGTGATTCTAGTGTTGAGGTTCCCTCTATGGATACTGTACATGTTGTTCGTGAGTTTCCTGAGGTATTTCCTGCAGACCTACCGGGGATGCCACCTGACGGGGATATTGAACTTTTGCATTGATTTGGCTCTGGGCACTCAACCCATTTCCATTCCGCCATACAAGATGGCCCCACCAAAGTTGAAGGAGTTGAAGGAATAGTTGCAGAATTTTCTTGATAAGGGCTTCCTTAGACCTAGTGTCTCCCCCTGGAGTGCACTGGTTTTGTTAGTGAAGAAGAAGGACGGGTCTATGAGGATGTGTATAGATTATCGGCAATTGAACAAAGTCACTATCAAGAACAAGTATCCGTTATCGAGGATTGATGATTTGTTTGATCAGCTTCAAGGTGCCGAGGTATTTTCGAAGATTGATTTGAGATCTGGCTACCATCAGTTGAGGATTAGGGCATCTGATGTCCCTAAGACTGCTCTTCGGACGCGGTATGGGCACTATGAGTTTCTGGTGATGTCTTTTGGGTTGACCAATGCCCCCGCGACATTTATGGGCTTGATGAACCAAGTGTTCAAGTCTTATATGTATTCCTTTGTGATTGTGTTTATTGATGACATTTTGATATACTCCCGCAGTCAGGAGGAGCATGAGAAACACCTCAGGATAGTGCTCCAAACTTTAAGGGACAGTCAGTTGTATGCTAAGTTTTCAAAGTGCGAGTTTTGGTTGGATTCAGTCGCTTTCTTGGGCCATGTTGTATCAGCAGAGGGTATTCAAGTAGATCCTAAGAAGATTGAGGCAGTCAAAAACTGTCCTAGACCCACTTCAGCCATGGAGATCAGGAGCTTCTTGGGTTTGGCAGGTTATTATCATCGATTTGTGGAGGGGTTTTCATCTATAGCAGCTCTGTTGACCAGGTTGACCCAGAAGGGTGCCCCGTTCAGATGGTCAAGCGAGTGTGAAGCGAGCTTTTATAATCTCAAGACAGCTTTGACTTCAGCGTCGGTGTTGGTATTACCATTAGATTCAGGATCTTACACGGTGTATTGTGATGCCTCCCGTGTTGGACTCAGAGCAGTATTGATGCAGAAGGGCAGGGTGATTGTATATGCATCTACGCAATTGAAGGTTCATAGAATAATTACCCTGTTCATGATTTAGAGTTGGCAGCCATTGATCATGCGCTGAAGATTTGGAGGCATTATCTCTATGGCGTGTCATGTGAGGTTTTCACGGATCATCACAACCTTCAATATTCGTTCAAGCAAAAGGATCTCAATTTGAGGCAGGGGAGGTGGTATCATCTGGGGAAGGCCAATGTGGTGGCCGACGCATTGAGTAGGAAGGCAGTGAGTTTGGCAGTCTTGCGTTCATTCTAGTCGGTGAGAGGCCGCTAGCTTTGGATGTTCAGACGTTGGCCAACCAGTTTGTGAGGTTGGATATTTCAGAGCCCAGTCGTGTTCTAGCTTGCACAGTAGCTCGGTCTTCATTGTTTGAGCGTATCAGAGATCAGCATTTTGATGACCCTCACTTGTTGGTCCTTAGGGACACAGTTCAGCACGGTGGTTCCAAGAAGGTTACTGTTGGAGATGACGGTGTTTTGAGGATGCAGGGTCGCGTGTGTGTACCTAATGTTGATGGGCTTCGTGAGTCGATCCTTGAGGAGGCTCACAGTTCTCGGTATTCTAACCACCCGGGTGCCGCCAAGATGTATCAGGATTTGCGACAGCATTATTGGTGGAGGAGGATGAAGAAGGATATAGTTGCTTATGTAGCGCGGTACCTGAATTGTCAGCAGGTGAAGTACGAGCATCAGAGGACCCGGTGGTTTGCTTCAGCATATGGAGATTCCTGAGTGGAAGTGAGAGCGTATCACTATGGATTTTGTTGTTGGACTCCCACGGACTCAGAGGAAGTTTGACGTCGTTTAGGTCATTGTGGATAGGCTGACTAAGTCATCGCACTCCATTCCTATGGCAGTTACCTATTCTTCGGAGAGGGTTGGCAGAGATTTATATTCAGGAGATCGTTCGTCTTTGCGGTGTGCCTGTGTCTATCATTTATGATCGAGGTACGCAGTTTACCTTGCACTTCTGGAGGGCAGTACAGCATGAGTTGGGTACGCGGGTTGAGTTGAGCACGACATTTCCTCCTCAGACGGACGGGCAGTCCGAGCGTACTATTCTGATCTTGGAGGATATGCTCTGTGCTTGTGTCATAGACTTCAGGGGATCGTGGGATCAGTTCTTGCCCCTTGCAGAGTTCGCCTACAACAACAACTACCAGTCGAGCGTTCAGATGGCTCCCTATGAGGCATTATATGGTAGATAGTGCAGGTTGCCAGTTGGGTGGTTTGATCCAAGGAGGCTCGATTGTTCGGTACAGATCTAGTACAGGAGGCCTTAGACAAGGTCAAGATTATCCAGGATCGACTTCGTACAGCTCTGTCCAGGCAAAAGAATTGTGTCGACCGTAGAGTTCATGATGTGGTATTCGTGGTTGGGAAAAGAGTATTGCTTCGGGTGTCACCTATTAAGGGTGTCATGAGGTTTTGAAAGAAGGGCAAGTCGAGTCCTAGGTACATGGGGCCTTTTGAGATTCTCGATAGAGTGGGAGAGGTGGCTTATAGGCTTGCGTTGCCTCCAAGGTTATCATCAGTTCATCCAGAATTCCATGTGTCCATGCTCTGGAAGTATCATGGTGACCCGTCCCACGTATTACATTTCAGCTCTGTCTAGTTGGACAAGGATCTGACTTATGAGGAGGAGCCGGTAGCCATTCTAGACCGGCAGGTTCGTCAGTTGAGCTCGAATTATCCTTCAGTTCGAGTGCAGTGGAGAGGTCAGCCTGTTGAGGTAGCTACTTGGGAGTCCTATTCGGACATGCGGAGTAGATATCCCCATTTGTTCGCCATTTTAGGTACTTTTCTATGTCCGTTCGAGAACGAACGTTTGTTTTAGAGGCGGAGATTATGATGACCCAAAGGCTCATCTTGTGTTTAAGGACTATATTCTGCGCTCGTTAGCCTTAAAAATATTATTTTTAAGATTCTCGATTTGCGTACGCAGTCCGGTCGTAATTCCGTAAAGACATTATGTGGAAAATTAAAGAAATAAAAAAAATTTGCATTTAAAAGTGATTTTAGTCGACTTCGATCAATACTTTGAGTAAACGGATCTGGACCCGTATTTTGACGGTCACGGTGGGTCCGAAGTAAAATATGGGACTTGGGAGTATGCCCGAAATCGAATTCCGAGGTCCCTAGCTCGAGATATGAATTTTTGACTAAAATTGAATTATCGAAAATTAATGATTTTGAAGAATTTTCTTAATGTTTGATCTTGATGGTATCGGATCCGTATTTTGGTTCCGGAGCCCGGTACAGGTCCATTATAATATTTAAACCTTGTTTGTGAAATTTGGTGAGAAACGGAACTGATTTGACGTGATTCGGACCCTCGGTTGAGAAAATAGAAATTTTAAAGTGTTCTTGAGAATTTCATGTGTTTTGGTGCTAAATACATAGTTAGAGGTGTTATTTTAGCGATTTGATCGCACGAGCAACTCCGTATGATATTTTTAGACTTGTGTGCATGTTTAGTTTGGAGCCCCAAGGGCTCGGGTGCTATTCGGGCGATGCGCGAGTTGAGTCAAACCTCAACAAAGGCTGCTAGTGCACCGGATCTGGTGTGCCCGAACCTACGAGCCCTTGGTCGCTGGTGCGAGCGATAGCCCGCAGGTGCAACCCAGGCATGGACTTCAATTTTCCGCAAATACGGACTCTTCTCCACAGAAGCGGAACCCTATCCGCAGGTGCGAACCCAGTGGCCCAGTTCTTTTCCGCAGAAGCAGACGTCTTGTCTGCACGTGCGGATGCGCAGGTGCGACCAAAGCACCACAGATGCGAAGGTCGGGCAGTGAGTTCATTTAATTCGGACTCTAACCCTTTTCTTCTTATTTTCAAAAGGATAGGAGACCTAGGGCGATTTCTTAAAGGCATTTTCTTCTCCAAATAATAGGTAAGTGTTCGTTAACTCGTTTCTTTCAATCTTTTACTTCTTTTTACAAAAATTCAACTTAGAATTTAGGAATTTCATGGTAGAAATTGGGGGTCTGGGTAGAATTAGGGATTTTTGAGAAATTGGAAATTGGACCTCAATTTGGAGTCAAATTCCAAAACTAATTACATATTCGGGCTCGGGGGTGAATGGGTAAATAGATTTTTGTCCAAATCTAGAGTTTTGACCAAGCGGGCCCGAGGTCAATTTTTGACTTTTTGGGGAAAATTCGGGAAATCTATAATTGTTCATTGAAATTGATATCTTTAGCGATAATTGATGATATTAAGCTAATAATGACTAGATACGAGTGGGTTGGAGGTGAATTCTAGAGGAAAAGCTGTACTTGAGCATTGAGTGACCTACGTATTGAGGTAAGTGTCGTTTCTAACTTTGGCTTGAGGGATTAGGTATTATTGACTACTTGCTACATGTTTGGTTATTGAGTACGATATATAGGTCAGGTGACGAGCACCTATGTGTTGGTGTCGAGTCATAGCATGTGAATGAGTCCTGTTGTGGTAACTATTGTAGTCTCTATGCAATTTGTTCATGTTTAGCTTATCTAATTGTTATGTTGGGCATCTTTTATCCTGTTTTACTAAAATTAAGTAAGTGTTGAGTATTGACCCAAGGTTGAGCTTGATATTGTGACATTAAACATTGAAGTAAGATTGATTTATGATATCTTTTTGACGCTCCGTTTGGTTGATCTTTTTTTTGGTAAGGAAGAGTGTAAAGCACGAAGGGTGATGCCGCAATGTTTGTGAGTGAGTGATAATGCACAAAGGGTGATGTCGTACCATATTTTGTGAGTGATAATGCACGAAGGGTGATGTCGTGCCATATTTTATGAATGATAATGCACGAAGGGCAATGCCATGTCATTCTATTATTCATATGGTGAGATTGAGAGTAAAAGCACGAAGGGTGATGCCGTGTAATTTTCTTTACTATTTTTACTTGTTTATTTCGTTAAGGCATATTGATTGATTCTGTCTTGTCCCGGTTTCCTATTCCTTACATTGTGAACTCCTCAGCATGTCCTCTTCCCATTATTTCCTGTTTTTATCTCTTTATTTATATTGTTGCTACTTGTATGATTATTCTGTTCAGGTTATACGTGGGTTTCGTGTCCTAGCCTCGTCACTACTTCGCTGAGGTTAGGCTCGACGCTTACCAGTACATTGGGTCGGTTGTACTGATATTGCACTCTGCACTTTCTGTGCAGATCCAGGTATCAGTCTGAGCTGATTCCGAGATTTGTAGCTGACTTCTGCGTAGGAGACCCAAGGTAGATCTGCTGACGTCCGCAGATTCCTGGAGTCCCCTCCTATATGTTCATTACTGTTTTTCTTTAGTTCATAAACAGTTCTACACTTCTCTTTCAGCCAAATACTTGTAGATAAATCATAGTAGTCTGTGAGTTGTGACTCCAGATCATGGGTAGATGCATATATATACACATGTATAGAATATGCGCGGTATTATTATGGATTTTTCGTTCTTGTTTAGTTTATTATGTGTTGAATCGTAGTAATTTTCGCAAATTTTAAAGTTTTTCATGCTGTAAACCTCTAATGTTGGCTTGCCTAGCAAAAACAGCGTTAGGCGTTATTACGATCCCGATGGTGGAAATTCGGATCGTGACACTTACATTAGAAATAGAATCAAACAAAGAAAGTACTATAAGTTGGTAATCCAGCACAATGACTAACAAAGTAAAACTTGCATTAAAATCAAAGCTAACAGTATCTGGGAAACTAAAGTAGAAGAAAATAATATAATAACAAAATAGAATTGGTAAACTAATAATTAATTAAACAAAAATTGAACTAACTACATTGATAACAGCCTCAAATAAATTGTGGCGTAACGTTGTGAGATGTTCAATATCAGCCTACTGATTTTACTGGCCGGTGTCCACAAACCCTAAAAACAAAAGGCTAGTGACAAAGATCATTCACTAGGCTAGCATTAGACATTAGTCCACTTCACTTTCCTTCAGCCACAAACTAATATACGTATCTAATTTTTATGGTATATGTCTGCATGGTCGTGCATGCTACTACAGCATGATACATTATTGAGGAGTCACATGTCAAGGCGGTTACCAGATGTTGACACACCTATTCTCGAATTATATTCTACCAATCTGTGTACACATGCTATTGGTCTGGAAGTAATTTATTGATGTGACTCTGATAAGTATATTTGGATGTTTAAAACAAAATTGCATTACCTTTCATCCATATTACTAGCTATACGTTTTTTAAGATATTCGCATTTACTAGCATTAATCATAAAAGTATTAGTCTATGCTATTCTCTCTCTCTTTTTAACATCTCACTAAATAAATAATATATTAATTAAAAAAGTAAGTGTAGATCTAATTATATATTTATACAACCGCGCAAATATTTGGAACAAATTAAATTCACGATTAATATTTCCGACTGGAAGGAATACGACGGATAACACCATGGCCTCCTAAGTTAAGAGTCCGTTTGAATGGGCTTATTTTAAGTGACTTTTAAGCCAAAATAGCTTCTAATTTATAAGTTGGGAATTCTAACTTTTGACGTTTGACTTATTTTTGTCATTTTAGCTTAAAATAAGTGTTTAAAGGAACTTTTTACTTTATCCAAACACTACAGAATACCTTAAAACTTATTTTGACTTAAAAGCACTGAAAATAAACCAATCCAAACGAGCTCTGCCAAAAGAAATAAGTGGACCGTCATGAATCTTGCTTAGAGCTTAGGCCATGCATTTCCATGGACATTAGTTTAATATCCTATAGACACTAACACTAAAAGGACTATCGCGATTACCCTCTAATACCCTAATTAATCGACATTAACCTGTTCAGGTCATCACCATCTTTAATTTGCTATCTTTATCATGATTCCCAGATTTGGATGGGGGCGTACGGATTTGTCCCTCGTGACTAAAGTAGTTTTTCATAAAGTTGGAAACCTCAGTGTCTATAATAATTAAATGTCTTAAACTAGTTATAAAAATTAATATATTTAAAAAATAATATAGCAGCACACCTCCTCTGAACTGATAATTACAGAATCGGAAAATTAGATCCTATACATATGTGATTTAGTTTCTTTGTTTGAAATATTAAAGTTTAATCATGTGCGCTATACGTTCAATTTAAAAAAGTAGTTAGAATCGGAAGGAATATTGAACAAATGAACAAAATATCAGTTTCACATGTATTAGAAGTATTAACATTTTATAATAATACCTAAACCTAGTTGTCCATCTCTAATATTTACGCAAATTTCTGTCATATGGACCTATCAGACGTAAAAGCACGTGTCGTGAAACTAGGAACCAAATTACAAAATGAATATGGATAATTTTATACATTTCTTTCTAGCACTACAATAATTGTTATCAACCTGTTTCCTAAGTTTTTTCTCCACCACCAACTTCTTAGCAGATACCCGTCCGAACAGGCATTAAAACTGACCCGCACAATATATTTTCTTTTTTAATAAATAGTGAGTACGTAACATTTTTACAACTTTCATTAGAGTTTAACCGAGGGGCTGAGTTTATAGTTATAGTTATGGCTCGGCAGAATCAATATATTTGGTTCAAACTTTGTTTGGGTTAAGAAATTCACTTAATTTTATGAGTAATTTTTTTAAAATTCAGTAAGTAAAAAGGATTGTGATCCAAAACTCATAAACTTAAAATTTTAAATCAACGTATTTTGATTTAACTTCCATGCACTCCCTTTATTGCAATTTATATGGTGGTTTATGGAGCTAAACTTCAAAATTTTGATTGTGAATTTGGATATATAATCTTTAAATTTTTCAAAATAAAATTTATATATCGGGAAACTACGTAAAAAATACTATATGTCACAATAATTAACAATTCAAAATATTTAAAAGACATATGAAAAAATTACGATCAAACAAAAACTCGTTTGACTCCTAAATTCTAATACCACCACATAAATTGGGACGGAGAAAGTATACCGTATAAGAATATTTGGGAATCTAAACATACTCCATCTTAAAACTTGTAGGCAGTTCAAGTTTTAAATGGTCAACACTAGACCTTGGTAAAACTCAATTAATGACTAAATTAAATGAAAGATTTTCCTTTTATGAATTAATGGTAATACTGATAAACCATATGGAAAAGATTTCTGAAGTTACATAAATCCATTCAAATAGATTGACAATTAAGAATATAACAAGGACGACAATTTTAAAGAAAAATATTATGTATTTCAACTTAAAATTATGTCCTTTGCACAATATGCATTAAAAGTACGTAGTTCATGTGGACCTCCCTTGAAGCTACATAAGTTTGTCTTTTCACTTATTTGCAATAAAATAATAAGATAAATATTTTAAGTGGATTCTAAGAGATGGGTGATTGAGGCATGGGAGAAGAGAAAGGAAAATGAAAGGTGAAAATTGAATGGTGCATCTTAAGATATGGTCATATCTCAACTAACTTTCACCAATTTTCCAATGGCATTTATTGCATAAATTTTGTCCATACTGGACTTTCCCCAATAGGCATTTCCTCTAACCTGCCACAAAAAAGGCAAGGTTTTTGGCCTCTTTTCCCTTTGTCTCCTCCACATCTTTTAAACTTCAATGTTCCAAAAAATTTCGAGTAAACAAAAAAGGCTCCTTAATCCATACTATAACAATTACGTCTTTGGGGCCGCCAATTTGTAATCCTTACGGATTGTGAGGAAGTTTTATTAGGCGCAATGGCGACGATTCCCCAACAATAAATAAAAAATTTCTCAATTGTAGCGTCAGTCTCTTCTCCAAGATGACAACGAAGAACGAGAAGAAAGGCAACATTCTGATGCAAAGGTATGAGATTGGGAAATTGTTAGGCCAAGGGACATTTGCCAAGGTCTACCATGCAAGAAATCTCAAAACTGGCCAAAGTGTTGCTGTAAAGATCATTGACAAGGAGAAGGTGATGAAAGTTGGCCTAATTGATCAAATCAAACGTGAAATCTCTGTCATGAGGCTAATCAAACACCCAAATGTTGTCCAGCTCTACGAGGTTATGGCTAGCAAAACTAAAATATATTTCGCCATGGAATATGTGAGAGGTGGTGAACTTTTCAATAAGGTTGCTAAAGGCAGGCTTAAAGAAGATGCAGCTAGAAAATATTTCCAACAATTAATCGCTGCAGTTGATTTCTGCCATAGCCGCGGCGTCTACCATCGTGATCTCAAGCCTGAAAATCTCCTCCTCGACGAAGGTGTGAAGAGCATCTAAAAGAGCAAACTTTTATCTATTTAATTATGTGACTTTAATTTAATTATGTTTTCAACGCGCACTTTTAATTTATAATCTTAATTTCCTACAGGTGGAAACTTGAAAGTGTCCGATTTCGGGCTGAGTGCATTGTTAGACTCAAAAAGGCAAGATGGTCTCCTCCACACAACCTGTGGAACACCAGCCTATGTTGCCCCTGAGGTGATCAACAAGAGAGGTTACGATGGAGAAAAAGCTGACATTTGGTCATGTGGAGTTGTTTTATTTGTTTTGTTAGCTGGTTATCTACCATTTCATGATCAAAACCTAATGGAAATGTACAAAAAGATAAGCAAAGGGGAATTCAAATGTCCACAATGGTTCCATCCTGAGGTAAGAAAGCTTCTCTCAAGAATTCTTGATCCGAATCCAAGTTCAAGAATTACCTTAACTAAACTCATGGAGAATTACTGGTTCAAGAAAGGTTTCAAACAAATTGATAAAACCACAAATCCAGGGAAAGAGCAACTCGAATCACCTCGTAGTGTTTTGGATATTGAGGACCATAATTCAGATGGAGAAGGACCTTCCAATCCAAATAAAGATCAAGATTCAACTACAATGAAACCTACTTGCTTAAATGCATTTGATATCATTTCTCTTTCACCTGGTTTTGATCTATCTGGATTATTCGAAAAAGAAAAAGAAAGAAAATCAGATGCTCGATTCACGGCGAAAAAACCAGCCTCTATCATTGTATCAAAGCTGGAGGAAATGGCTTCAAACGAGAGTTTTAATGTGAAGAAGAAAGATGGGACAGTGACAATGCAAAGTATTAAAGAAGGGAGAAAAGGACAGCTAGCTATTGATGCAGAGATTTTTGAGATTACACCTTCTTTCCATGTGGTAGAAGTGTCAAAAAGATCAGGAGATACAATGGAATATAAGAAATTCTTTGATCAAGGATTGAAGACTTCTCTTAAAGATATTGTTTGGACATGGCAAGGTTGTGATCAGCAGCAACAGCAAGTTGATCAAAATCAAGAAAGAAATTAATGATGTATTATCCTTTTGTTTGTTTCCAAAATTATTTCTTTCCCTCTTGTCCTTTTTTTTCTTTGTTTTTTGGAGGGGAGAGGGAGAAAGGGGGTGGGGTTAATTGGAAGTTTCCTGCATATCTTTTCTCTGGTTTTTTCCTTGTTTTGATTGAGATATTTTTGACTGAAGTTAAAAGGCAGCTGCTTCATTAGATATATTTTACAGATCTAATAGGGCGTATAGATCTGAATTGAATTTTTTTTTTTTTTTAAAAAAAAAGAATGATGATGAAGCAAGTTATCCTTTTATCTTTTTCTCCCCTTTTTATTAGCTTTTCCTATTTTCCTCTGCTTTTTCTCCTGTTGTTTCCAAGTGTGGTCGTAACGACCCGGTTGGTCGTTACGTAGAACTTGTTAAAAATTACTGTTATTGACTTGTCATAGGTTGGTTATACTGTTCTTGATGTGTTAGAGTTGGTAGGCTCGGAATCGAAATGGTTGGTAGGCTCGGAATCGAAATGGTTGTGGTGAGAATTAGCCATTTCGTCTTAAAAATAGCCTTAAAATGGGAAAAGTCAAATGAGGGTTGACTTATTGATAAACGACCTCGGAATGCGGATTTTATGGCTCGGATAGCTTCGTTAGGTGATTTGGGACTTAGGAGCGTGTTCGGAATATTTTTGTGAGGACCGGTGTAGAATTAGGTTTGAATTGGCGAAAGTTAGTTTTTGACAATTTTCGGTCGGCAGTAGAAATTAGGGTATTGGGGTCAGAATGAAATTCCGACAGTTGGAACAGGTTTGTAATGTCATTTTGGATATGTCTGCAAAATTTCAGGTCAATCGGAGTTGTTTTGGATAGTTTCGGCATCGTTGATAGATTTTAGAAATTTCAAAGTTCTTAGGCTTGAATCCAGCGTGGTTTTGGTGTTTTGATGTTATTTTTAGTGTTTCGAGAGTGCAACTAAGTTTGAATAATCAATTATAATGTGTTGGTAACTTTGGTTGGGGTCCCGAGGGGCTCGGTATTGATTTCGGGTGGTTAACGGGCATTTTCGGGGCTTAGAGAATTGCTGATTTTTTGGTTTTTGTGCAGCAAGAAATCCTTCACTGCGATTGCGTGAAGAGAGACGCGATCGCGTAGTTCAAATTGAGAGGGGCAGAATTTTGCTCTCTGCGATCGCATAAGTGTGTTCGCGATCACAGAGGTTGAGCAGGTTGAGTAGTGCGATCGCGTGAAGCATGTTGCGCGAGTGGGTTAGTTGGTCATCGCGATCGCGTGGCTAAGTTTGCGATCGCGAAGAGTAAATCACTGGGCAGTATTTAAACAAACCCTCTGCGGCCATTGGACCTTTTAACACCATTTTTGAACGAAGAGCTTGGAGGCGATTTTAAAGAGGGGAAATCAGTGTTCTTCGTTGAGGTAAGATTTTTGGGCTTAATAATTCAATTATATATGATTGCAGACCTTTTATCAGTGTTTAATTATGGAAATCAGTAGGAAAAAGGTGGGTTTAGGGCTTGAGATTATGAGACCTTTATGGATTGATTTGAGGGGTCAAACGAACTCCGATTTTAGTGTTCTTTATATGTATGGACTCGTGAGATTATGAAGAACAGTTTTGTATAAAAATTTCTGAGTTTCGGGATGCGTGCCCGGGGGTCGGGTTTTGACTAATTTTGGATTTTGAGCTAAATATTGTACTTTTCAATTGGAATTCATTCCTTAAGCATAATTTGATGATAAAAATCTGAACTTGGTAGATTTGGAGCACTCATAGGCCGAATTTAGAGGCAAAGGCACTGCGAAATAGTATTTTAGCCGATTTTGAGGTAAGTAACGTTTCCAAACTTGGTTCTGAGCGTTCGAAATCCCGAGCTAAATGATTTATGACTATTGTTGAGGTGACGCACATGCCAAGTGACGGGCGTACGGGCGTGCACCGAGTATTTGTGGTCTGGCTTATCCTATGGCACCGCTTAGTGATTATTCCCTGATGATATATGTGCTTTTGTTAATGTGGTAAATATGAACCTGTTAGAAATCATGTTAAGTACAATACTAGGCTTCACGCCTAAAATGCTGAGACCCGAGTGGTCGTATATTACTGTCTCATTTTGTGATTGTTTGATTCCACATACTCAGTCATGTTATAGCATACCATTTTATATCTCAGTCTCAGCATTGTTAATTATATACATACTTATCATTGTGTCAGGTTGATGGAGGCATCTGTGATCCATGTGAGTGAGACTGAAGAGTAATGACTGAGTGAGGCCGAGAGCCTGTTATTGAGACAATTATGAGATCGGACTACCGAAGTGATATTAAATCATGCCTTCTTTCGCATGATATGGTGCTTGGGCTACTAAGGCTTCTTCGGAGTCTTTACACCCCCGGTGAGCGCATTGATGATGAGGGATGGATCTTCCCTGGGCATGGATCTTGTCCGAAGCTGATGTTATGTGAAGGATGGATCTTCCCTGGATATGGATATTGTCCGAGTGTTGCATTCCGGAGATGGATCTTGTCCGTGGGGCCTGGACTGGCCTTTTTTCCTCAGTACGGAGTGACTACGGTCACCGGTGTTTATGCATATTCTGGGATGTAACTTACCTGGGCCTGAGAGCCATATATAGTACTGAGTGGACTTCCGTGGGAGAGTTGTGAGCACTATGTGCATTTTCACACTGTGACATGTTGGCATGTAGAATATATGGAGGTATATCTAGTATATTCTGTTGTTATTTTCTGATAAACTGTGAACATGCCAAAATTTTGTACTCTGATGATTTAATTATTGAGGTTTAGTTCGTCACTACCTCTCAGCCCATAGTTTGGGTTCGTTACTTCTGAGTTGGTGTACTCACATTACTCCCTAAACCTTGTGTGCAAATCCAGGTACACCGGGATCCGGTAGTGAATATTGAGAAGCTGTCAGAGTTTTCATTGGGGTTGTCGAGGTAGCAGCTGGCGTTCGCGATCGCGACCTCGTCTTCTCTTTCTTATTCCACCTGTTGCACTTATTTTGAGACTATGTTGTCTATTTCTTCATTTCTATTTTTTATATATATAGCAGCTCATGACTGAGTGACACCGAGTCCGGGGTTGGAGGTTTAAATTTAGTTTTTCAAATATTATTTTTAAACTTTAGATTCTTAGTATTATCAATAAATTCGTTTAAAATTTTATTTTTATTGGAAATTGAATTTAGCTTAGTTAAAAAGGGCGGCTTGCCTGGTTCCACGACAGGCGCCATCACGGCTCCGAAATTGGGTCGTGACAAGATGGTATCATAGCCCTAAGTTAAATAGGTCTCACCAGTCATGCGCAAGTTTAGTAGAGTCTTGCGGATCGGTACGGAGATGTCTGTACTTATCTTCGAGAGGTTGCAGAACCTTTAGGAAAAATCTCACATTCTCGAACTCTTGTCGTGCGAATCCATTGATTCAACCTGAAGCGTTATTCTTTGAATTCTTTTCATGTATTCAAACGCGCACGTGAGCGCTCGGTATCAGCCGTGCATCGATGGCTTGTGACTTCCATGAATGGGATGTGATTTTGGCATGCTTGGGGCCAGTCTGGAGGACTTGAGGCCGGATTTTTTGTCAGTGGCTTGAGTGCCGAGATTTCATTTGTGTGAGCATATGTATTGGGGACTTATATGTCCGTTGGTGTCCTTATTGACGAGACTTGGTGACTAGATGACCATGTGGTGAGTGTGATTTGAGAGTGAGATGTGTTTATATTGCTTGATTGTGACAAAAAGGGAGTGGCTGGATATGTAGCGAGGACGTTGAGTGTTTGAATTCTGTCTGGAGTTGGCATATGGCCTCGAGTCGTGAGTGTATGGGAAGACCTCTTATGTTGTTTTGTAGCAAGTTCTCTTTTACCAGTAATTGGTATATGTTGCAAATTGATTTAGATCACTTGTGGGAGTTGGCACGGCTATGGCAATGTTGAATGCGAGGTTGGAGATGATTTGGGATGTTTAATGGTTTGAGTTATGTATGAGCTTATGAAGGATTTAGTTGAATCCCATTGCGCTATTGTGGCAGTGATAGCGTATGGGCATTGTGAGTTACAGTTCGTTTTGAGCCAAGTGGGGGAGTCTTCTAATGATTAGTTGGTTGCCCGATGATGTGCTGTATTGGTTTCAGTTTGGGGTAAACTGGTGGATCAGTTATGACCTGCAGAGGTGGAGTTGAGAATGACTCGAGTAATGGGAAAAAAAAATTTGGATACAGGTTGTATTATACTCTATGGGGATATGAGTCTCATTGCATGATTGAGTTGTTATTTGTAAAGGAAGTAGTGTGCGTAAAGTAGGAGTTTGCTTGGTTGCCTAGGGGGTGTGGGTTACTCCCTTGGGTGTTGGTGTGGTAAGGGATACGGTTAGTTCTTTGGGTGCTTATGAGGTAATGAGTTTTCTACATGTGTTTCCTAGCAATGCTCTTGGGTGTTGGTGACCTGCGTAGCGTGGTTGAGTTAGAAGGATTCAGTTCTGACGGTTGGGTGTTGTACAAGTGGGATTCGAATAGTTCCTGATGGTTTCTACCACGGTTAGAGATGTGTATTTTCTACTGGCGTGAGGATCATGAGAGGTATAGTGATTTTGCTTCTAGATGGGATCAAATGTAAGTTCTTGGCTAATTGGGTACGTAGTTGCTTGTGGCTCGGAAGGGGTTATGAAGTTTCCATATTTATCATAGGATGGCATGGTGTATGCGGTACGTTCTGTAGAGTCGAGATATGCATGTGTGAATTCCTGGTTCAGTTTTGGAAGGAAGGTCAAAATTCTTAGGCGGCATTGGCAGTTTAAAATGACTAAGTAAATGATATCTACTGGTGGCTTGAAGTATTTCATGTGAACTAGTGTTTCGTTGGGATCACTCAGTGTAGCGGAGTTATGTAGGGGTATGACCTTTGGTATTGGATTCGTGTGTTTTTATTTTTACGATGTGTGCCAGGCTTTTAGCATGATGTTGTGAGGGTAATTGTTAATGGCAGGAAAGTCCTCTCGTATGAGTCTTTTATATAATTTGATTACGTTGGGATGTTGTTGTTGAGTGCATGAGTTGCACAGGTTATGGCTTCGAATTGTATTGATGTGTCATGTCAGAAGAGGTCATTGGACCTAGAATGAATATTCTCATAATTGTCTACAGCATAGTTGGAAGGATAAATATCGGGAGTCGGCTTAGAAATTTGCTATAATTCTTGTTTGGGAAGGGGGGCCTTCATGTCTGACTGATCGAACGAATGATTGTTAGTTTCTACGTGTTTATGTCCTCATCGACAGTATATGAAAGTGTAAGAGCGAGGCATTTCTTGATAAGAGGTTATGTACCGGTATTGGGTTGCTCTGAGCAGCTATTGTAATTAGGAGTTATCGATATGGGTGTTTGAGTCACGCAGTGTATTATGTGATTTTATCTGGGGTGCGTATATGGCTTGTTACAGTATGCTCAGACTTATTCAGTTTATAGTTGTGGGATTTTGATCTTGTAAATTGATTCAGAAGTCAAAATGTAGTTCTAAGGTTTATGGGTCAAGATTGGATTTCGAATTTTCAATTGTGTTCTGCTATTAGACCTATATGGGGTAGAGTGACGTGGGATCACCTCCGAATATGTGCATGGTATGTTACACATCAATTTTGGTGGTGTTTGGAACAACTCTAGGCACGTTCGAGAACGAACGTATGTTTAAGTGGGAGAGAATGTAACGACCCGGTCGGTCGTTACGTAGAACTTGCATTAAAAATTATTGTTATTGACTTTTCATAGTTTGGTTGTATTGTTCTTGATGTGTTAGAGTTGGTAGGCTTGGAATCGGAATGGTTGTGGTGAGAATTTAGCCATTTAGTCTTTAAAATAGCCTTAAAATGGGAAAAGTCAATTGAGGGTTGACTTATTGGTAAACAACCTCGGAATGCGGATTTTATGGCTCAGATAGCTTTGTTAGGTGATTTGGGACTTAGGAGCGTGTTCGAAATATTTTTGTGAGGACCGGTGTAGAATTAGGCTTGAATTGGCGAAAGTTAGTTTTTGGCAATTTCCGGTCGGCAGTAGAAATTAGGGTATTGATCGAAATGGAATTCCGATAGTTGGAAAAGGTTCGTAATTTCATTTAAGATATGTCTGCAAAATTTCAGGTCAATGGGAGTTGTTTTGGATAGTTTCGGCATCGTTGGTGGATTTTAGAAATTTCAAAGTTCTTAGGCTTGAATCCAGCGTGATTTTGATGTTATTTTTAGTGTTTCGAGAGTGCAACTAAGTTTAAATAATCAATTATGATGTGTTGGTAACTTTTGTTGGGGTCCCGAGGGGCTCGGGATTGATTTCGGGTGGTTAACGGGCATTTTCGGGCCTTAGAGAATTGCTGGTTTTCTGGTTTTTGTGCAACAGGAAATCCTTCACTGCGATCGCGTGAGAAGAGACGCGATCGCGTAGTTCAAATTGAGAGGGGCAGAATTTTGCTCTCTGCAATCGCATAAGTGTGTTCGCGATAGCAGAGGTTGAGCAGGTTGAGCAGTGCGATCGCGTGGAGCATGTTGCGGTCGCGTAGTGTAAATGAGGGGGCGCGTAAGTGGGGCAGTTGGTCATCGCGGTCGCGTGAATAGGGGTGCGATCGCAGTGGGCTGGAAATTGGAGCTCCGCAATCGCGTGGCTAAGTTTGCGATCGCGGAGAGTAAATCACTGGGCAGTATTTAAACAAACCCTCAGCGACCATTGGACCTTTTAACACCATTTTTGAACGGGAAAAGAGCTTGGAGGCGATTTTGAAGAGGGAAAATTAGTGTTCTTCATCGAGGTAAGGTTTTTGGACTTAATAACTGAATTATATGTGATTGGAGACCTTATATCAGTGTTTAATTATGAAAATCAGTAGGAAAAAAGTGGGTTTAGGGCTTGAGATTATGAGACCTTAGGGATTGATTTGAGGGGTCAAACGAACTCCGGTTTTAGTGTTCTTTATATGTACGGACTCATGAGATGATGAAGAACAGTTATAAAAATTTCTGAGTTTCAGAACGCGGGTCGGGTTTTGACTAATTTTGGATTTTGAGCTAAATTTGGTACTTTTCAATTGGAATTCATTCCTTAAGCATAATTTGATGATAAAAATCTGAACTTGGTAGATTTGGAGCACTCAAAGGCCGGATTTAGAGGCAAAGGCACTGTGAAATAGTATTTTAGCCGGTTTTGAGGTAAGTAACGTGTCCAAACTTGGTTCTGAGGGTTCGAAACCCCGAGCTAAATGATTTATGACTATTGTTGAGGTGACGCACATGCCAAGTGACGGGAGTGCGGGCGTGCATCGAGTATTTGTGATCTGGCTTATCCCATGGCACTGCTTAGTGATTATTCCCTGATTATATATGTGTTTATGTTAATGTGGTAATTGTGAACCTGTTAGAAATCATGTTAAGTATAAATGCAAATGCTTAGACCCGAGTGGTCGTATATTACTGTCTCATTTTGTGATTGTTTGATTCCATATATTCAGTCATGTTATAGCATACCATTTCATATCTCAGTCTCAGTATTTTTAATTATATGCATACTTACCATTCTGTCGGGCTGATGGAGGCATTTGTGATCCATGTGAGTGAGACTGAAGAGTAGTGACTGAGTGAGGCCGAGAGCTTGTTATTGAGATAATTATGAGATCATACTGCACACCGCATCGATATTAAATCATGCCTTCGTTGGTTTGATATGGCGCTTGGAACACTAGGGCCCCTCCGGATTCTTTACACCCCTAATGAGCGCATTGATGATGAGGGATGGATCTTCCCTGGGTATGGATCTTGTCCGGAGCTGATCTTATGTGAGGGATGGATCTTCCCTGGGCATGGATCTTGTCCTAAGTTGATGTTATGTGAGGGATGGATCTTCCCTGGATATGGATATTGTCCGAGTGTTGCATTCCGGAGATGGATCTTGTCCGTTGGGGCTGAACTGGCCTTTTTTTCTCAGTACTGAGTGACTACGGTCACCGGTGTTTATGCATATTCCGGGATGGAACTTCCCTGGGCCTGAGAGCCTTATATAGTATTGAGTGGACTTCTGTGGGAGAGTTGTGAGCACTATGTGCATTTTCACACTGTGACATGTTGGCATGTAGAACATATGGAGGTATATCTAGTATATTCTGTTGTTATTTTCTGATAAACTGTGAACATGCCTAAATTTTGTACTTTGATGATTTAATTATTGAGGTTTAGTCTGTCACTACCTCTCAGCTCATAGTTTGGGTTCGTTACTTCTGAGTTGGTGTACTCACGTTACCCCTTGCACCTTGTGTGCAGATCCAGGTACATCGGGACCCGGTAGTGGATATTGAGCAGCTGTCAGAGTTTTCATTGGGGTTGTCGAGGTAGCAGCTGGTGATCGCGACCTCGTTTTCTCTTCCTTATTGCACTTATTTTGAGACTATGTTGTCTATTTCTTCATTCTTTATTTTTTTTTATATATAGCAGCTTGTGACTGAGTGACACCGGGTCCGGGGTTGGAGGTTTAAATTTAGTTTTTCTAATTTTATTTTTAAACTTCAGATTCTTAGTATTATCAATAAATTCGTTTAAAATTTTATTTTTACTGAAAATTGAATTTAGCTTAGTTAAAAAGGGCGACTTGCCTGGTTCCACGACAGCCGCCATCACGACTCCGAAATTGGGTCATGACAGTGCTGGATAACGAAGAATAATATATTTCATGAGAAGTGTCTTTATAAAAATGTTTTGAAAGAAATAAGAAGTTCTTAGTTATATACCTTCGACGCATATTTATATAAGGAAATTTTACCTTCTATAGCAAAGGTATACACTCTATTTTTTTTTAAATAAAAATTATTTTAAAATATTATTTTCTATAGTTACATTTTATCTCTTATAGCAAAATAAGTACTTATAGTATACACTACCATTGAGGCATGAAATACGCTATTTATGTTTTTCCTCTCTCTTAGACAGCTGGACATACCTATTTTTAAGATGATTATCGTTACTGTATTCATGAATACATGACGCGAATATATGTGAATACATACACATACAGCTGGACTGCCCTGATTTTAGGCGTTGTTTACTGCTGTATATACATGTGAATACATGCGCGTACAGTTGGATTGTCCTGATTTTAGGCATTTTTTGCTGTTGTATTCATGAATACATGGCGCGAATATATGCTAGACTGCCCCGATTTTATGCTCTTTTTTGCTGATGTATTCATGAATACAGCAGAGCGCGAATACATGTGAATACATGCGCGTACAGCTGGATTGCCCTGATTTTAGGCAATTTTACAAGTTGTAGTTATGAATACAGTAGTGCAAATACATGTGAATACATGTGTGTACAGCTGGACTACCTTAATTTTTAGGCATTTTTATTTGTTGTATTCATGAATACAGGAGCGCGAATACAGCGAATACAGTACCGTAAAAGCTAAATAGTAGTTATATGAAGTAAGTAATTATATGGTAGCTATAGAAAATTAATAGCCACTAAACAATAGTAGTTTCTGAAAATTCCTCTTTCATATTCATTTACCATTATATATGCAAGTGTCTAGTAGTAACTAATGGGCTTAAAACTTAGACAGAGCAAAGACATTACTCCCTCCGATCCACTTTAATGTATTCTTTGGTCCTTTTTTTGAGAACCATAATATTTGATTTTTTCAAATCAAGGAGAAATTAACTTCTTTTTTCCAATGTTACCATTAGAGTAAAGAGCCTAGGAGTATTTGTTATATTTTCAATAAACTTATTAAGATTATTAAAAGTCAATTTTATTGTTAAATAATGCTAAAAAGGTGGATTCATTTATATGTGTGACTAGATGAGGAAAGGCCCGTATACGGGCCCAACATTGCAATTTTATTAAGATTATTATTTGTTGGTGTTTAGTTAATTTTTTGAGAAATAAATAATCATTATTATATCCAGTTACTTAGTCATGGATAGAGAACGATATTAGGGATCACAGTTTACAGTTAATTTATTTTAATAATTTACATAAAATTAAACTATAAATTATAACTTATTAAGTTGCTCCAATTAACATAAAAAAGATTTCGTCCTATAATACTCATTTTAACCTCCAGTCGAAGTCAAACACAAACATCAAATTGAAAATTTGATATCAATGGTCTTAGAAAAAATACATAAGTTACTCCTTGAATTATGCATCAAATTCGGATTACACACTTCCTGACCACGAAAAGTATCTTACAGACTCAACCTTTTCAGCGTGTGTCTAATACACACTTCTTTTTTTACGAGTTTAAAAAAAATGTCGAATGTCACGCACCAATAAGACCATGACACATATCACTATGGTTTTTTTTTTAAAAATATTTAAAATTACTCTTATACCCCTAATTTTAAAAATCTTCTAACATCTCCATCTTCTTTTTCCTTCCGTTACAGTTGACACCACCGGAAAAAAGTTATTGTCATTGCTTCTTAACCTTCACGCAGATTCAATTTCTATAACAAACCCAAGGCCAAGAATGAAAGAGATGAAACTAAAATGACAATTCCTCTGTTCCTTATTTTCCTCCTCCATTTTCAGATCTCATGCCACAATTAAACAAAGCAAATCAAAGTCAGTTTTTCATTTTCATGAATTAAACAAATCTCATTTTCATGAATTAAACAACTTCAGTGTGAATAAAATCTCAAATCTTCCCTTATATGACAGAAACTGAGTTGGTGATTTTATCATTTCAGTCAATTCTATGAAATACAAAAGATTATTTATGTAAAGATTAGATGTTTAGGTAGGTTTTAATGATAGAAAATGAAGCACGAGAAGTTTGGGAGGTAATTTTAAGAAAAATTTACAGTACCTCCATTAAATTCTTCATTATGAGTTTTGGTGGATTTTGTAAATGGCAGAGAAAGAATGAAACAGGAAGGGAGTTTGGAGAAGACCGGAAAGAGGGGGAGTGTTCCTAGTAGTTTGGGGAATACCGAGATAAAAGAGATCTTAGAAACTTTTTTAATTTGATAAAATTGATAATAAGAAAAATATTACTATTATTTTGATACATGGCACTAAAAATATGGAAATATTTACATGTTTTACGCACTCATTTTTTCTTGTTAAGCACGCGCGTGTCGAATAGGTGTGTATTAGACACACTTTGGAGAGGTTGAGTGTGTCAGATAATTTTCGTGGTCAGAAAGTGTGTAATAGGGATTTGGTCCATAGTTCAGGGGATAACATATGTATTTTGTCATGGTATTATTTTCCCACTATATTCGAATATTTTACAAGAGAATACATTAAAAAGCTACAAGTGTCATCTATATTCATAATTTTCTAGAATAAAAAGCATATCATTCTGTCTGTAAACTAATATGAAATACATCCAAATTGGTCTCGCAAGTATTTCAACAGTGATAACTATCAGCTACTTGATGAAAGTTTAAACGAACAACATCATTATTTACAATACGATAAAATATGAAAAAATTATGATTTTATATCTTGTATACATCAAAATTAAGAGAAATTCTTAATTTTGCATTCTTAATGAGGTAATTTACTACTTCAAACAAAGAGAATAATAGGCACTAAAACAAATATGAACGTGATGAAAATTGTAGCAACTCAATATAATAGTTCAAGTTATATTTTATTATTACTTATTTAAATTGATGTTAACTTATGATAGAATAATAAATATGTGATAGAATTCTATATAAAATATATAGATTTTAATGTTTTCCTCAATATAAGGAGATGAGAGAAATAATTTTATTTTTTAAGAAATTATCATGTGTTAATTTTCATAATATATAAAAATTATAACAAATAATGTTTAAGACAAGTCTATTAATAGTTGAAAACTTATCATGGAAGGATAGAGTTCAAACCATATAGATTAAATTATCACATCAATTAAGTGTCTAAGATATAGCCTCCTAGTACAGTAGGAACAAATCTCATTACTTAAATTAACTTTTGAGGTTTAACAAGCAATATTTTTTAAAATTACTTTTGAATATAAAATATTTAGTTTGAAATCACCTTCAAATAGTATGGATAGATGACAATCATTTAATTTTTATTTTCAAATTGCTTTAAAATAGTACGAGTAAAGATGAAAATCTTATAAATATCGATACTTCTTTTTGTTACTATATTATTTAAAAATTAATTTTACTATCTCTATGGAAACTTCTATTTGAAGAAAAAAAATTAATAACTTTTCAAAATGAGAAAAAGGTTGGAAATGAGCATTTGCATTATACAAACAGCCTAATCAACACATGTATAGTGTATTTAAAGGAGAGTTGTGGCTAGAGAAATGTGAGATCCACGTGTATCAAGATGGCATAGTTTTGCATTTAAGAAATACAAACATAAAGTTTTTATGAAATGACATATATGCCCTTAGTCAACCATCTATCATTTTCTATATAATAGAAAAAACAGCCAAAAAGTAGACCAAAGAGTACTTTTTACTATACTAAAACTATATTTTCACTTTTACTTATTTTATATAAGCAAATCAAGAGAAAATCCAAAAGAATCTTGTTTTACCCTTAGCATTAGTTATTCTTTGCCTAAATCATTTCCAGAAACTTGTTAAATTTGCTGTTGTGTATTATTATATGTATTTCATTAATTGTTTCACAAGAGATATGTAAAGTTGTAAAAGGAGGGAGTAGTAATATTAAGGCCACGGGCATAGAAGAAGAAGGTGCCAATGAGTTGATTGCATCGTTAATGATGGAGCACTTGTTCATTTTCCAAGAATTTAAAAATAAAATTAAAAAAATCAAGGCACTTGATGATTTTATTATACGAGATACGATATGCACGGATTCGGCTAGAGAATAGAGATTTGTTATTTGTCATGTCAGATCTTCTTTTAGGGTTGTTCCAAGAGGATGAGACACCTATACGAAATATTAAAAGTGAAGAAAATAAATTATTAGTGAAAAATCAACAACAGTAATATAACATAAACCTAACAATAAACTAAAATGTTTTGTCTTGTACTCTCAAGGAACTTTGTTTTTTATTCACATGTTAATTATGTGCAACAAATAATAATAGGAATAATAATGAAAATTGAGCCGACTATTCAATGTTTATATTAAGCTAATGTACACACATTTATCGCACAACCATAATTAAGTGATATAACTATCATTGTTTACTTCGCCCGTATCTCATTCTATTTTGTAAAAATTGTGCGGGGTATCCTATTTGGTCGCCTCCATTTAACCTATATCCCTTTTTTTTTAAACTTTTAACTTGTACCCACTTTTTAAATAACTCCAGCTCCTCTTTCCCTCGTTGAGCTGAAGTTCACTAGTTAAGCTAAAGTTCGCCAGTTATAAAGACAAAACTTCAACATAGGGGGCTGAAGTTCCCTAGTTACAAAGACAAAACTTCAGCCCCATATGCTAAAATTTTTGTCTTTATAACTGGTGAACTTCAGCCCCGTATGCTGAAGTTCCCCATTTACAAAGACAAAAACTTCAGCTCTAGAGGTGAAGTTCAGCCCCGTATACTGAAGTTTTTGTCTTTATAACTGGGGAACTTCAATGCTGAAGTTTTGCGTGATTATCTTTGCTACTTCAGCCCCGCATGCTGAAGTTATGCGCAAAAGCGGGTACGGATGCATTTTTTTTTACAAAGCAAGTATAAGTTAAAACGTGACACAAAAAGTGGGTACGGATACAAAAGCCCCTCCTATTTTCCCTTTATGTTCTCTCCCTAGTTTGCAATTTCTAAATTAGTGCAAAGTAGGACTGGGCATATATCGGATAAAATCGATAACCCGAACAGTTAATTGTATATTGGATTATCGATATTCGGTTATCGGTATCGGGTTATTGGGTTAACGATTCGGTAATGGTTTAGAATTTTTTCCCTATTGGATTATCGGTTGGGGCCTCGGTTTGCCAATTTTGTTAATGGGTTAACCGATAACCCAATAAGAATAAAGTTACGACTTTGCCCTTAAAGTATATACATATGCTAGGACTTCAGTTCATTCTCTCCTATTCTTTCTCAGCCGCACTATTCAGTTGCTTCATCTTCATTCTTCATAGACCTTACTAGTTACTCCTAGCGTAAGTCTTTAGTCTTATACATTAGGCTTTTAATTTCTATAACAAAAATCATCTTTATATAGGGATTGCTCTATGGTTTCTTTTTTCGGGTTAGGCATTTAACAAACGACATCCAATTTATCTTGGATTGTTTGAGGGCTTCAACGCTTGTGGAAGTACAGGTATTATGTCAAATAAAAATTCTAAATCAACTATTGTTGTTATCATATTGGAGGAGGCAACTAATGCCTTGGAACATTTTGTGGGAATTGCTGCAGTTTAATAAGTATTTATCCACTGATTTTTTGGTGAAGCCCATAAAGATTGAGTAGTTGTTGTCTTGTTAACTTGAATTTGAACTGTTAATACTATATGTTTGGACTTGTTAATTTTAAGGTGAAATTGCTACTATATTGTATTATTATTAATGTAATTGGACAACTGTTGTTGAAGAATTAGTACTATTCTAGTTGTGGCTACTGGACAGAATGTAGAAATGGGGAGTATACTATATGTGAATTTTTCTCATTTTTGCTTAACTCCAGTAAATTGTCTTCTCTTTTTTGCTTAACTCTAGATTGGGTTATTTTATCAGGTAAATCGATAACCGAATCGATAATGATCGATAACTGATTAACTGATATCTTATCAGTTCGATTATTGATTTATCAAATTTGTAAACCGATAATATTCATAACCGAACTGAGCGCAAAGTAAAGAATTCTATGGTGATCAATGAGATTCGCATATACAAAAGCTAGATACCAATATCCCCACGCAGAGAAATTGACCAAAAAATAGATCATTTCATCTGACATGCCTGCAGAAATTTTGTAAGAGGCCAAAAAGTTTGATAGCAACAGCCTGCACTAGTCCTGAAACTGCTGTCTCACGACACTAAACAAAGCTTTCAAGCATTCACTACACAGTGGTCCAGAAATATTCGTTTTCAGTATGGTCCAGAACCATTATTACAAAGTTATTTAATTTAAAAACCTACTTTGACTATTCCTTATGCCATTTTCAATTTTCTTTTTTAGTTTCTCTGCATAAGAGTTACATCCACTAACTTGGCATGAAGTGCAAATCAGAAGACCTTTTTTCTTGGCTGCAACTAACAGTTGCATAGATATTAGATAGACTACTAATATACAATTAGACTACGAACCATGTTATGCACTGGTCTGAGTTGAAATGGTAAAATCTTGATCTTGAACATCAACTTGTGACGAAGTGCAACGCAAAGGTCTAGTTGCCGAGGGTTAGCGCTTGATCCATCCAGCTTGGCATTTGGCTCTGCTTTTTGGAATTCAGGAGTTCTCCGTTCTGGTGGAAGTAGCCTTCACCAGTTGTTAGGAGTCCACACTTTACCTGCCAGACATGGAACAAACAGAAAAACATTATTGACCTGCATTTTCTCTGATTAATCAGAGTATGAATGCCAGTCTAATTTTGCTTGGCAATTGGCATCCCATGATATGATACCAAATCATTAGAACCTGCTGGCCAGTGCAATCACACAGATCTAACACCCATTTGACAATGTCAGGCAATGAATAAAGACACAAAAGAACATAAAAAGAGATTAAATAAGAAAGAATCAATTACTTCTGCTGGAAATTTAATAAAACTAATCAGCACTGCTTAATAGTTATATTAAGATTCAAAGGGGCTTTGAAGGTTTTTAGGAGATAAGAGCAGTTTACCACTTTATATAGCTGCGAAATCGCCAGCCAACAGAGAGGTGTTTTTGTACTACTTCTTGCTCTTTCCATTTACCCCTTCTCTTGTTATTTCTTTTTCCAATTCTTCTTTATTTGGTACATTACAAAAATTTCATGGCACTGCATGTTCATTGATGATTATATATGCAAGTATCACACCAATAGTAAGAAACCAATGTGCCAGAAGAGTTGGTTGCATCATCAATAGAAAATAATGAAGTGCTTATTCAAAGTACATAAATAGATGTGTCATCAGTTAATTGACCTATTATTCAGTATATAAAAAGCCATAAGTGGCCAAATTATGGCAACCAGTTGCCAAATACAAATTTAGTAATTACGTCTTTCAGTACGAACCACTACTAAATATTTAATTAATAATTCCAGCATCATAGTGATGAATGACCTGGCCATAATAAAGGAAAAAAAAAGTTTCATTCTTTTATATGAGAAAGGTTGGTCAACAATGTTCAATTGGCACTACCAACAAAAAAAATAATACTATAAGAAGGGAAGGAACCAGAAAGGTCTAGTCCTCACTAATTTTAAAACCCATGCAGCATAGCAGAATACAGCATTTGCAAGAAGTAAACATAAGAATTGACAAATGATCTGTCCTTAGATCCAGGATATTGCAGTATATTACCATCAGCAAAAGATAATTCCCTACCGGTGAAACAATAGGACTATAACTAAAGAACCAAGGATAAATGGAAGAGACCATCAAAAATCACCTTTTTATAAGGAAAATGAAATTTTATTACCTCAGCACCCAGAAAGTGCCTCAAAAAGTTAGAACATGCTAGTCAAATTGAAAACTTACTCCTATGCAAGTATTATGGATAACTTCCAAATGCCCCTATCCAATTAAATTTTCGCACCGCATGAAAGAAATTTTACACTTACTAAAAGCATAGCGGCAGAACATGGTTCTCTCTGAATATCTGATTCCCCATTTCAAGCAATTTCTGTCTATTGACACTATCTACAGCTATGTCAGTGTACTAAGTGCTTGCCTCTAACAGTGTCTTCACTTAAAAGTTTGAACAGTGTCCTAAAACATCCACGCAAATAAATCCTATCCGGACAAACTGATTCAAAAGAAAATCAATTTGTTTCAGAATCCCTTTCAGCAGAAGCTCAACAACTATATTTTTGGTTATAAGTAAACAAATAGTTATATCTTCCAATTGTGAAAGGAAGAGTTACCTCACTCAAATGTCATTGCCTTAGTTGTTGCCTTCACTCAGACTTGTGGTACTTACACCTATCAAAGGTTATAGACGGGCATTTGATTTCCCAGCTAGTTTGTAGCTCTCAAAACTAGGTTCTTCTTTTTCTTTTTCATTGGAGAAGATCTACTGATATTCAAGTGTAATCAACTGCAAGGAAAACTCCAGATTGACCAAGAAAACTACCAGGGAAGCTGAAAGCTCAAGTGAACAGCTAATCACAAGCAATCATTTACTAAGGCTTAGTATAGGAGGTAACATCCTCAAGAAAATCTATAAGAGCCTAAATCCCATTTCCAATCATCAAGGTACTGCTGGCCTTGAAGAAACTTGGCAATAGTATTAAGAGAAGAAAAAGATTACAATCCATGAATGATCCCCATTTCTGCAAGACCAATGCAGACACCAACAACCAAAACAAAAATAACAAAAAAGCGGTTGATAAACAATTGAACCTTATAGTATGTTTGGAATTGTTCATGAATTTACATAGACGCCACCCCCCCCCCCCCCCCCCCCCCCCTCTCTCCCCTTTTTTTGCTTGATATGAATTTCCATAGACCATCGTCCTCTTTCTTTTCTCATCATTCTGCAAAGTCCATATGTGTTGGGGAACGATTGAATAACTTCTGAGTAATCAATTAAATATTACCAAAATCTCATTGCAACTATTATTTGCAAAAAAAATACTTGCTCATTCAATCCAACCATTGACAACTGCCTAATAGCTACACCTGCTCTTGTCCATACTAACTAGAGAAAGTTGCACAAAACAAGAGCATTCAAGCATATACACCATCATCCGCAACAAGAGGTACAGAAAAGCTGGCCTTAAACGATTGAGAAGCTCGATCTATAACACATGGCTTCCACAAGTTACAACGAAATTGGGAAGCTCAATCTGTATAAAGCAGCACTTCCACAAGCTACAGACTAGTACAGCAATGGATTTGCTCATAGGAATAGTTTACCAAATTCTGAATTTAGCGTCAGAATATTATTAGTAACAGAAAATAAAAGGAAATTGAGAACTGAGCCAATTCTGAGACACTGATGTATTCCATTTTTTAGGTCTTCATATAGTATTTCACAACAAGAACAGAAATTACAAGATATCACAACCTTAGAATGTGAGCTAATACCAGATGCAAAAGTGTAAAGACTAAGTGCTATCTATACAAATGCACCTAAAGATATTAAAATGAAAGAGAAGAGAGTATACCCTTTTCCCGTCCCTTTCTCTTTATTCAGTATCTGATGGCAAATAAGATGAATGGATAGGGTCTCCAACTTCAAGCGATAAATTCTGTAACCCTGGCTTCAATTCCCTGTTGTAAAACTCCTCATACTCCACTCTATCTCCTCCTTTCTTCTTCACCTCAACAACTCTCAGCGACGGCGTCAACTCAAATATCTCAGCTGCAACTGTCAATGGTCCCTTTTCACCCTCTTTAGACCCCTCCAAACTCATTCTACAATCCTTCTTTCTCACCGCAAAGCTCACAACTTTAGCAATTTCCTCCAACTTACTTATGATCTTGGGCACGGGAGCCCCGGATACAAACCTTGCCCCATCTCCTCCCTCCTCAAACAAACCAGACAAATCAAAACCTCGGGAAAATGAAATGATATCAAATGCATTCAAGCTAGCTGGCCTAGGCAAAGTAGCCGGCTTCCTTCTCATCTCCATTTCAGATTCAGACTCCGATCTATCAGACGAATAATCAACCCCACCATCATAATCATCATCATTAACACTGCACAACTTGTCATCCTCAATATAAAACTTGACATGTTTAAAACCCTTCTTAAACCACCTATTGTTCATAACCTCCTGAATAGTGATCCTAGTTTCAGGATTAGTATCAAGAAGCTGTCTTAGAAACCTAGTCAATTCAGGCGAAAACCATCTAGGACATCTAAATTCACCTTTATATATCTTCTTATACATAGCCATAATATTCTGATCATGAAATGGCAAATACCCTGCCATTAGCACAAAGAGTATAACACCACATGACCAAATATCAACTTTGGCTGCATCATAACCCTTTCTAGCTAAGACCTCCGGCGCCACATAGGCCGGGGTACCACAAAAAGTATGAAACAAACCATCTTGTTTTATCTGCTCTGAAATGGCACTAAGGCCAAAGTCAGAAACTTTCACATTCCCATCTTCATCTAACAGTATATTTTCAGGCTTTAGGTCCCTATGGTAAACACCACGAGCATGACAAAAGGCTACAGCAGAGATTAACTGCTGGAAATATTTTCTAGCAACTTCCTCCTTGAGCCTGCCTTTAGCAACTTTGTTAAAAAGCTCACCACCTTTAACATACTCCATAACAAAGTAGATTTTGGCCTTTGTGGCCATAACTTCGTACAATTGGACTATGTTTGGGTGCCTAACTCTCCTTAAAATTGAGATCTCGCGTTTTATGTGATCAATAAGACCAACTTTCAAGATCTTTTCTTTATCAATAACTTTTATAGCAACGCTCTCATTTGTCTTCACATTCCTAGCGTGGTACACCTTAGCAAACGTACCATGCCCAAGTAATTTCCCAATTTCGTACCTACCCAATAGAAGTCCTTGATTTTCCTTTTTGCCCAGACTTCTTGCCGGCGCTAGGTTGCTTCTACTGCTGGTGCTGGTGTCGCCGGCGGTAGTGGTTCCGGCCATGGATTCTCCAAACTTTAACCAAAAATGGGTACTTCAAAATTTGCCCAGAATATAATACAAATAGGGGTTTCCAAATTTGCAACAAAAGGGTAGTTCAAGATTTGCGAAAAATAGGCAAAAGATCAAAAGGGGTAGTTGAAAGTCAGCCTTAAAAATGGGTTTTTTTAGAGGAGTTTATGCCATTGAAATGGTGGGCTGTCGATGTTGATGTTGTTGTTTGTGTTTTTGAGCTATATTTAGGAGGCTTTGTATAAAGGAAGAAAAATTATGCGTGTATGTATAAGAGCTGTATGTATACTGTAATCTACTTTGTTATATTAAAAGGGGTGGGTGGTGTAGGGTTGAGGGGAGGTGGGGGCGGATTCTTATAACGATTATTTTTACTTTAATGCGTATAAGGATTATTTTACGTTGTGGGGAGGGAATCCACCAGCTGGAAAAATCATGAAATTAAATTGTCAATTGAGAAAAGGTTTTTTTGTAGTGTTTTCACACAAAAATAAAAACCTTTTTAATGAAAGAAAAAGACTAATAAAGGAAGATTTCTTCTTCTTTTTTCATTTTTTAAAATAATGATGCTTGAGTCACGTGACGTTCATGTGATTGCTTTTTACGTGGTTGGAGTTTATTGGTTTTGAAGATATATGGTGTCTGTTTCTTTGAAGGAAATTTCGCGATGGATATTGGAATTATTCTATTTTTGGGTTCCAAAGAAAAAGAGTTTTTTTTTGTTTCGTTGTTTCTGAAAAGGAGTTTTATATTCGTATTGTTGAAAGCTTTTACAGCCACAAAGATTTGTACGATCACGAGATTTTGGTGAATTCTTGAGGATTTTGTTTGGCTATAGATAATATTATTACAAGCTTTTAATACTTTTTGTTAACTTTAAATATTATTATTTTCAACTTCAACCAATTTATGCGTCTCACTTAAAATTTTCAACTTTATAAGCATGATTTCTATTGTGTGGAGTTGGAGAAAATTCTACCCTTCATGACCGACATGATTTTGATTCATTTCTTATTTGTTTGATGTATAATTAAACCAAGCTTTTTTTTTTGGTAGCCAGGGACTTTGAAATTCCTCCTTTTGTTCTGTTCTGTTTAGTGGCTGTCTTTGTCAAATAATAATAAGTTTGTAGGCAACTATATATTACACATACCTGAAATTAGATTACTAGCTCTTACTGCTTTATTTTCATTTTATGAGGTATCAATGGTGCTGTTCGACTCTTACGTCATTTATCATATCTATTCAGTTATTACTTTCAAAAATATGCATAACTAATTAAATCAGATATGTAGATTAAAGACCCGTTTGGCCATAGATTTTGCCAAAATAAACTTGGGTTTTATTTGACAAACACATGTTTAGTCATAAATTTTGCCTATATTTTGGCCAAATCTCAAATCCAAAAACCAGCTGGGCCAAATCCTTCATAATACATATATTTTTCCAAAATAAATTTGGAAAATATATTTTGAAAACATATGTCCAAATATATTTTCATCTCCAAACCAAACTTTACCCAAAATAAATTTTTCAAGACAAATTTGAAAATCTATGATCAAACGTTAGCTAATATCACTCTAGACTACAAAGATGGTAATACTTTTGATAGGCATAAAAGGTGGTAAACATGGCTTTGATATGTGTTGAGGTTTTGAAATTAGCCCTAATATCTTATCTCGAATTCTTGTCATATTTCTTATTTCATGATATTTTTGTCATCTGACCTCTCTTTTTTTAGGTAAGATATGTCTGCTAACTTTTGATCCTCTTTCGTTTCTTTTGCTTTTCCTTTTTTGGTATGAAAACAAAAAAATCTCAAGGAAAAGTAAAATGTCTCATCAAGATTTAGGGCCGTAACTATTTTTTTATTTTTTTAAAATTAGTGTTTGGCCATAAAAAAATTAATTTTTACTTGAATTTTAAGTAAGCGTTTGGACATAAATTCTAAGAATTTTTTTTCAAATTTGAAATTTCATTAAAATTTCATTTGAAGATGAAATTGTGCTTGGTTATAATTTTTGCAATATATTTGGATGTACTTTTTTCAAAACCACGAACATGATTTATACCCCTGTAATTTGTAAAAAAAATATCAAAACCATCCCGACAACTTGATTATCCTACTTGAAACAACAATCAAACACGTTAATTATTTAAATATACGAACAATCTCTAATAGAAGTTGTAGTGACTCCTTAGGGTAAAAGTATAATATCCAAGGCCACTCAATCAAATGGTGGCCAGTTGTAGGTATTACCTACATTTAATAACTGATTGGGGTTGATTGGGGTCCTTTTATAAAATTCAAAAATGTAAGGTCAATTGAAAAAATGGCTCTCAACAGCTTTTCAAATTTGAAAAATGCATTTTGAAGTTAGGATTTGAAAAAATGTAAAATTTTCATAACCAGACAATGTTTTGAAAATGTTTTAAAAAAAGGAAAAAAATCCTTATGTCCAATCGGGCTTTAAATTTAGGAATATTTTGGGAATTTGAAAAACTTTTAAAAATTAATTTTTTGATTTTGCACTCCAAATCACTCACAAAAATTTAAAAATAGTTCCAAATCATATTCATGTCCAAGCGCGACTCTAATTTTCAAATATCATTTTCAACTTGAAACATTTTACCGAAATTTCACAGTTTTTATGTTCAAACGCCCACTTAGACTTTTCTTTTTCTATAATCTTCATGATTATGGTAGTAATCATCTTAAAAGTAAAGCCTACTTAGTGCTCTTAATCACACATCTGCATCATTTTCTCCCGCTAACAATATTGTGACAAGTTCCCTTATCTAATAAGTAAATCACTGTTACACCTGCTTTGTGACCGTCCATTTCTTTTTTAAAATCTTTTTCGCAGGAGGAATAATGAGAGATAATGAAAATTAGTTTTCTTCTTTTTCCCATCATTTATTTCAGATATATATACAACATAAGATCAGGAAAGAAAATATTGTTTTATATATTAGTTGTAAACCAAATGATGATTACTGGTTTAAGCTTCAAGACTGGAAAAAGCCGAGAAGATGAAGATTTAACGCAACAAGAAGCTTTAGGAAAAGCATATGATGTAATTAGTTAACCTAAAGAGAAAGATAACCAATTTGATGTAAAGGTGAATGATAGTTTATATGCATCTTCTTATATTTTGATGATCTAACAAACTTAATGTCAAGAACCAAATAAAAAACCGGATATATATCCTTAAGTATGTAGAAATAGCCAGACTTAAGTTGGAGATGTACATCACTCCTTCAAAAGTTATAGAATCAACAAGGGGAACAGATGGCCATCAGTTCCCCTGTTGATCGGACCAATCAACTCTTCAATAACTGTAAAGTTGCCAACAGTACAAGAATAGTGCAGCAGTCAACTTCGTTGGGAATGATCGTGTACCCAACATGCTTACATCATTCAAGTGATGTCACCAATGTTATATTAACATTAAGCCAAAGACAAAACACCTACTTGAACACTTAGGGGTCGTTTGATAGGAAGCATTAGATAAAATAATACATGCATTAGCTTTGTGTATTAATAATACCTTGTTTGGTAGACATTTTAAACATACACATTAGTTATGCAAGCATTAGTTATACATCATATTTGGTATTATCCTATGCATAAGTAATGCATAGAAAATCATTGTATTAGCAATGCAATGGGTTTTAATGCATGCATTAGCTTAGATAAAGACAAAATTGTCCTTCAAAATTTATGCTTGATTAAAATATACTAGTTATTATATTAATGCAAGTTTAAAATAATTCAAATAGTGAGAAATAAAATTATATCTCTAGTAGTTAAATAAATACTTAGCATATTTATTTTTTTATAAATAAATATTTAATTCTATATTACAATATAGGTAGACAAATCAAATATTTTTTAAAACTTTTTCATATAAAAAAATTTCTCAACATATGTTTCTTTTTAAAAAATTAGAGTGACGGACTGGTTTTGAGGGCATTTTTGTAAACAAGTAATCTTTTTAGAAATTGTGTAATGCTTTAATACATCAAACCAAAAAATGGATAAGAAATATGTCAGCATAACTAATACCAGCATAACTAATGCAACCATAAATAATACCAGCATTACTAATACACCCTATTCAGCATTATTTTTATGCACCCTACCAAACGACCCCTTAAAGATTTACGTAAGCACTCTCAATGGTGATTGATCATCTGGCAAGCGATGCTCAAGTGCATCAAGAACAAAGAACAACATAGTAACAGACTAGTTTCATGTATTGAATTATATCATGCCCTTAGTTGTATTGTACCTTTGTTAAAATTCTCCACTTATAATTCCTATTTAGCTTAGTTAGAAGTATTATGTAGGAATCCTTTGTAAATCATAAATCCTTGTGTTTGTGTCTTGGCTAAGAGTTAGTCGAGTTGTAAAGTCTTTGTAATAGAGTTATTACAAAGCGACTTGTAATAGAGTTGCTACAAGTTAGTGAGGGATTAAGAGGTTAATTTCTAGGTTACAATATGTTGTAATCTAAATTTTGCTCAGTAGCAAAGTTGAAATCCTACAAAGATAGGTTGTGATTTTTTAATCTCGTGAGCTGGGAGTTTTCTACGTAAAGCTTCTCTGTGTCATTTACTTACTGCAGTGTGAGTGTGTTCTGTGAGAACCAATTGAAAACTCATTTTTCTATATAATTTAGTGGACCCTCGAATTTTATCTGAGAAAAAAATATCGTGATAGCAAAAACTACATTAAGGGAAGGTTATGACAATATAAAGGACAAAATAGTCATTACAATTACTATATCACTGGTCAATGACCAAATTTTGAGATAGGAGAGGAAGAGTTTTTACCGTCAAAATTAAGCATTTAAGTATCCCCTTTCCTTAAGAGAAAGGAAACGGGAAATTTCTTTTTAAGTCTTTGGATTTCACTTTCCTTCATAGACTTCAATGTGTTGATAAAATATTTAGGAAACCATCACAATTACATAATATAAGTCAGCATATATATATATATATATATATATTTCTTAATAGATATTGAATCTTGGATTGGTGGTGTTAGAGGTCGAGTAGCAAGTCAACCTAATGGTCGGTTTGTGAATTGTGATTCAAAGATACGTATTTCCTTTTCTTCTGACGGATAAGGACATTAGATTTTTATTTTTTTCAATTCTAGCGAGTGTTTCAATATAAAATCAAATTATGAGAAATTAAAGTGATTTGCTGACAGTAGTTTGAACTTCATTTTTTTTTCTTTAGAAAATGTGGAAGTTGAAGATGTGCGTAGATTGTTATATATATATTTTTTTTTGGCAGATGTTGTAAATGGAAGTAGAGTTTGAAAAAACGTCTCTGAGAAACATTCTCAAGTCAAAATTAATAAAAACAGGTAATGAAAAATATTTATTTTTCGAAAAACAATAACCTTAACAAACATCAACTCAGAAAATCTTTTTGCATGTTTTGTAAATGAAAATTGATGTTTAATGCTACCTAAGATATTTGGTGTAGTACCGCCGAAGTATGTGGTGCAGTGGATGAGACTGTTCTTCCCTTAATCAGAGGTCTCGGGTTCGAGCCCTGAGTATGGAAAAATCCTTGATAGGGTGCGCTTCTCCCGAATGGGGCCCTACGCGGCGCGAATCCGGATATAGTCGGGCTCCAATACAGGTACCGAACACAGGATGGAAAACCAAAAAAAGAAAAACATATTTGGTGTAGTAGTCCAAACTATTTGAATGTCTTTTTAAATGGTAAACACCCTTTGTCTGCCTATATATGTCAAATGTAGGATATTTTTTATATTTCTAAGTATAACTCGATTTGTAGTTTATAACTTTATATGATGACTTAATAGTGGATTCGCCAGAAATTGCCAATGGTTAACCTTACGTAGTAATATGTTACCAGAAAAAATTTAAGATAATCTTACAGTCTAGCTATGCACAGAAAATTTTAGTTCCATGTAATAATATTTTTCATTCAATGAAACGAAAAACTGCTACTAAACAAAAGGACAAGAATAAATATACATAAAATCAAATGCCGTGTAGGAATAATTTTATTAATTTCCACAATCAGAAGTCAGAACTCAGAACCATCAAAATTCAATTCTTAATCCCAGTTGGTTTCAATTGTCGGTTTGTAGGCCACCTACGTGCAAAAGGTGTCACCCATTTATTTATGCTTATGTATAAACTGCAACTACTGTATTGAAATTTTAAAATAGATGACAACAATTTTTCCAACTAGTTATACAAAAATTAATCATGTTTATTAAACAAAGTGTAATAAGAAACAGCTAATTTGTGTATCATGTAAAATGAACGCGTAAACATAATAGCCAAAAGACACTTCGTTGTTGCTTCCGTATAGGAGTGGCAAACGGCGGATCGGGTCGACATGGATAATAGAAAACGAATAAATTATTCGATCCGACCTATATTTAACACGAATAATAAACTAAGTTCCGTAGAATAGATTGAAGTACTTTCTTGTTGGAGTACTTGTTGTACCTGTTTTTGTTTAGAGAAGTTGTCTTTGAAATGAGATCTTAACTATCACTATATGGGGCGAACTCTTCTAGTGTTTTTTTTTCTAGTATCTTTTGTTGTTCTTCTCACTTGACAATATGATGAAAAAAATTACCTCGACTTCACATTTAAATTAATCAGAGGTGGAGCCGGAATTTGAAGGTTATAAGTGATGACCTTATTATCAAATATTAACTCTTTTTAGTTATTGAGTTCACAAGTAAATATTTTATTAATTTTGTTTAATACAAATATAGATTTTGGCGAAAGCTTGTGGGTTCAGACGAATTCGTAGCTACTAAGGTTGTGCATGGATCGGATTTAGCACATTTCAGATTCAGATTTCGGATTCTACAAAATACAATCTGAATCTGATGCCAACTAATATCGGGTCGGATTTTGAAATTTGGATCGGATTATACGTATTATTACAACTATTGCTAATCTAATCGGCTAATGTATCTGCCTTATCTGCTTCTTCTGTGTTCTATGCTAATACAAACATCTCTTTGCTTTTCATCCCTTTTATCAACATTGAATCTCTAAGAGAATATTTCTCTAGAGGTTTGAGTTGTTATCCCCAAAGTTGAAAACTCATACGTATATTTTCTTTGTAAAAGATGCAATACAGCAAGAAAAATTCATGTTTCTTCAACTATGAGGGTACTATGGTGCCAATATAGCTAAATCCATGAGTTCATTACTCAAATGGTCACTCAACTATCCCAAATTATCTCCTAAAGTCACTTTACTTTCGTTTGTAACAACAAAGTCACTAAACTATGCCTATTGCACTAAGAACACTTAACTAGATTTTTCAAATTTTGGATTGCCAAATACCTATTTTAGCCTCTAAATTATAACATTTATCTTATTTTTATTTTTTTTAACTTTTAAATATTATGATTTTCCTTTTTTTAATTTATATTATGGACTTACATATACAATAAATAGATATTATTTATAAATTAAAAAATAAAAGTATTTAAGTAAATATAATGCTGGAATAACAAAATAATGAGCATAGTAAAAAACAAATTTATTACAATAATTTGTTAGTAATAATAATTTTAGTATTAACAACAAAAATTCAAAAATTTATTTACACAATTCAGAATGAAAAAAAATAAAGGTTGTAAAAATATATTCCATGCACATAATATAAAAATAACTATTTAAATAAGGGTAGTTTTATAATATGCATTATATATTCTTGAAAATTATGCTCAGTTAGACGACACAAAGTTATGTCGGTGGAAAGTAGGGGGACTATCAGTATTGGGTAAAATATGTTGTGTTAAGTCGTGCATGGAATATATATAATATGATTGAGCATAATTTTCAAGAATATAAATGTATATTATAAAAAAACTTTTATTTAAATAATTATTTTTTACGTTCATGGACTATATATTTTACAACTTTTATTTTCTTTTATTCTGAATTGTGTAAATAATTTTTTGAATTTTTGTTGTTAATATTAAAATTATTATTACAAACAAATTATTCTAATTATTTTTTTTTTGTACTAAGCTCATTATTTTGTTATTCCAGCACTATAGATGCTTAAATACTTTTATTTTTTTAATTATAAATATTTTTTGATGATTCATTAGGTAAGTCCATAATATAAATTAAAAAGGGGAAATTATAAATATTAAAAAGTTAAAAAAATAAAAGAATCTAAATATTTATAATTTAGAGGGTAAAATAGGTATTTGGCAATCCAAAATTTGGAAAATCTAGTTGAGTGACCTTGTGAGTGCAATAGACATAGTTCAGTGACTTTGTTGTTACAAATAAAAGTAAAGTGACTTTAGGCGATAATTTGGGATAGTTGAGTGACCATTTGAATAACGGACTCCTAAATCCAGCAACTGTAAATGTAATAACTTGGAGGAAGAGGTAAAGAACAAACTATCCGAAATTGAAGTTTAGCATTTATACATACCTTAATAATTTCGGATATTCGGATCTGATCGGGTTAAAATTATACCAATCCGAATATCCGAAATTTTAATAACATAATCTGAAATCCGATCCAAATATCCGAAATCCGAAATTGAACGGATCGATTCGAATTTCGAATATCCGATCCAAATGAATAGCTTTATACTTCACTTCCTCCACCAAATTAACTTTAGTCAGCTATCTCATTTTGAATGACATTGCACTTGTACCTTCTGGTAATTTTTCGTGTATTGCGGGAGATGTTATTGGAATTTCATTCTCTTGCATTTCTAGCTAGTTTTTGTTGCATTGTTTCTCTTTCTACAGAAAATTACTGATTAATCACAAAATAGTGCAAAATTATTTTGAAGAGCTTTAATTCAATTTGGGTGCACCGCCCACTGCCCACATTCCGCCCTCATACCCGGCACCACCCCCACTACAAGTCGTAAATGCAGAATGCAAGAAGGAAAAATGTGGAATTTAATGAGAGAATTAATTAAAGAAAGATTTTGTTGAGTAATTAATGGTTGCTTTATCGTACTTCCTTCCAAAGAGAAAGAACAGATAATAATAGTAGTATATTATTCACCTCACTAATCATATATTTTTAAACTTCCGTTTGCTATAAGTTCAATAGCATTCACATATGAAAGTCAACTACTACTACAAAAAATAACATGAGAATAGAAAAATGCCGACTGAACATGTTGATCCTTTTATTCCAGGTTTCCAGCATAGAATTATTCAGAGTTCTTAGATACTTTGGGATGACATAATTGTTAATCAACTTACCCACCATCTGCCATCTGAAACCCACCAATTAATTAATATTTATGTTAGGTAGGTCTACTAAGGAGATGAAGGCTCCCTATTGAAACGTTTAATTCCTAGTGGTCGAACTTAAAGACTTTAGTTTAGGTTAGAGAGACGTCAATCTTCCTTTATAGTACCTTAACTTTCTCATTATAAACCTAGAAAAAATAAATAGACTTACTTTACTAGTACTAGGCCTAAATTTGGGGAAATCGTTTCAAGCTTCTTTTGGAAGAATCTATAAATGAAAAGAAGAAGAAAATAAACTATAAATGGACGATGTCGTCTTTAATAGTAGAGAAACCGGAGCTTTAGGAAAAAACTCAATTTTTTGGTCAAAATAGCACGGGCTAGTCAGTTTTCGGACTGATCATTCAAAAATAGTCAGCGTTAGCTAAATTATTGAAAAATAGTCACTATTTTGCTGCAACAGAGATCGGTTCAGTATAATATACTAGAGTTCGGTGCACCTGTGCATGAACTTCCAGCATATTATATTGGAACTCCAACATGCGGAAAGTTCCAGCATAATATACTGGAGATTCAAGCACTTATGTATGAACTTCCAGCATATTATACTGGACCGATATACTTTGCTGGAACTCCAGTATAATATGTTGGAGTTCCAGTATACTTATGCTGGAACTCTAGTATATTATACTTGTAAATGCCTAATTTTTTGTTTTTTTTTGTTTTGTTTTCTTTTACCTTATACTTTAGAATAATTATTTTTGTGTGTTTGTAGATTTTTAGTATTAGA
>ML433641.1:0-10755 GCA_005239525.1 Nicotiana knightiana
ATATATATATATATATATATATATATATATATATAGATGATTAGTCCTGAATTTTTGAATTGCTAATTTAAAATTCAGGACTTAGTGTTCTAAATTTTTGAACTTCAGGACATGAAGTTTGAACCTTGAGCTTTACATTTCAGGACATCGTGTCCTTAAGTTTGAAAAAATTGGCTAATCTTTAAATATATTATAAATTATGGATATATTTTAAACATCATGCCTTAAAAGTGGCTATCTTGTGTTATTTCCACCGAGAAGAGCAATCATCGATACTGCGCTTTTGTTGTCTAAGGCCCAACCAAAATGTTCGCCATTAAACTAGTACTCTTTAGTTCAAAATGTGAAATTTAGTAGAAGAATTAACCCAAATATCCGTCCACCCAACTTTTTAAACTAAAAATAGCCGGTGGAGGTATAATATATGCATAATTTATATATTATATATGTATAATCGTGTATAATGAATGTATAATCTATATATATGGCTAGAAAAAGTAAACAATGAATATGACCGGCTATTTATACAAAGAATCCTTTTTAGTATGCAAATGTTAATAGAACTCATTCATATGAAAATGTTAATAGAACTAATTAAATTGGGTTTAAAAAATTTTGTATCAATCAGTCCACTAATCATATCTCAACTTCAAATTAGTTGAGGTTAGCTAACTAGGTAAGTGGGTGTAGTAATTGATGCATTAACCTAAATAGTTGTCAACTCAATAGTTCAAACAAAAATAATTGAAAAATGTATGATATACACATAACTCATATGTAATATTAATCATTTTATAAATATATATTATATAATGGATGTTTATTTAGTATTGTGTTGTAAATAAGCTTCCTGAATAAGCTTATCCATATGGGACACTGTCGTAAATATATTTATCTATTTAGTACTCTATTGGAAATAAGCCTCTTGAAGAAGCTTATCATTTTGGTACTCCGTTATGGATAAAAATTATCCCCGATAGAATATTATCTACATCTGGTACAGTAGCAGCTTACAAGCAACTTACAAGAAGCTTACACAGCAACTTGCAGTAGCAGCTTACAAACAGCTTACAAGCAGCTTACACAACACAGCAACTTACTTTCTTATATAAATAGAGGAGATTTCAGTTCATTATGTACAACAGTTTGAAAGTTGAATAATATATCACTCTCTCTCTCTCTATACTTGTCTTTGATTTATTTACTTCAAAGGCATTATTTTATAACACGTTATTAGCACGAGACTCTGCTATCTCGAGCAAATACTTTGAAAGTATCAAAGATACGAACTTTCTTTTTCTAAATAATGTCAAATCTTTCTAAACTTGAATTTGTAGCCCTGGATATATCAGGCAAAAGCTACATGTCTTGGGTGCTTGATGCTGAAATTCATCTTGATGCGATGGGTCTGGCAGACACCATCAAGGACAAAAATCAAGCATCAAACCAAGACCGTGCCAAAGCCATGATATTCCTACGCCATCACCTTGATGAAGGCTTGAAAATGGAATATCTCACTGTTAAAGATCCAGTCATAATGTGGAATAATTTGAAAGATAGATATGACCACCTGAAGATGGTCGTTCTTCCATAGGCACGTTATGACTGGACTCATTTAAGGCTACAAGATTTTAAATCTATCAGTGAGTATAATTCTGCTATGTTCAGCATTATTTTCCAATTGAAATTATGTGGTGATAATATTACTGATCATGATATGTTGGAGAAAACTTTCACCACTTTTCATGCCTCGAATATGCTCCTGCAGCAGCAATATTGAGAGATGGGATTCAAAAAGTATTCTGAACTTATCTCACATCTTCTTGTATCCGAGCAACATAATGAGCTATTAATAAAAAATTATGAAAGTCGACCAACTGGTTCTTGTCCATTCCCTGAAGTGAATGAAACGAACTTCCACCAAGCTAAGCGTAGAAGAGGTCGTGGCCCCAGTCGTGGTCATGGCCATGGTCGGGGAAGAAAATCTAATCATGATAATAATAATGCACCAAAGAACCCTCCTAACCACCAGCAGTGGAAAAGGAAGGTACAAAAGCATGAAGCGGTGCAAGCAACAAATGCAGAAAATGCATCCTATATATGTGGGGGAAAAGGGAACTGGTCACGTACCTGTCGTACGCCAAAGCACCTAGTTGAGCTTCATCAAGTCTCCCTAAAGAAGACAGAGAAAAATGCTGAAGCAAATTTATTTCTGAAGATAATGTTGCCTTCATGCATTTGGATGTAGCTGATTACTTTGCACTCCCAGAAGGAGAAACAAGTCATGTGATCGCTGATGCATCTGTAGAAATTTAAATTTTTGTTGTTTGTATTAGTTAGTATGGCTATGTAAAAGTTATACTTTGGCAATGATATTTACTATAATGTTTATTTTGTTTATGTCATTTTGAAGAATATGGATAATCCTCAAATTATGTTTGGATCAAAGACCAATCATGAAGATATTTGTGCAGTTGATAGTGGAACAACTCATGCCATATTCAAGAATCAGAAATACTTTTCTTATTTGCATAAGAAAAAAGCAAATGTTTCAACAATTTCTGGTAATATAAGTTTGATTGAAGGCTCCGGAAGAGCCATTATATATCTCTCTAAGGGAACAAAACTTATTATAGACAATGTATTGTTCTCTTCCAAGTCCCGAAGAAACTTGTTGAGTTTTATAGATATCCACCAAAATGGGTATCATGTTGAGACAATAGATAAAATGAACGTGGAATATCTTTGTATTACAAAGAATATTTCTGGCCAGAAATGCATTATAGAAAAGTTACCAACTTTATCTTCTGGCTTATACTATTCAGAGATCAGTGCAGTTGAAGCACACTGTATAGTAAACCAGAAGTTTACTTATTCAAATACTTTTGAGCTTTGGCATGGCCGTTTGGGCCATCCTGGATCAACAATGATGAGACGAATTATTGAAAATTCAAGTGAGCATCCACTAAAGAACCTGAAGATTCTTACAAATGATGAATTTTCTTGTGATGCTTGTTATCAAGGCAAAATGATAACTAGACCATCACTAATGAAGGTTGGCATGGAATCCCTTGCCTTTTTATAGCGTATATATGTGGACCTATTCACCCACCAATTGGGTTGTTTAGATATTTTATGGTCCTAATAGATGCATCTTCAAGATGGTCTCATGTGTTCCTACTATCATCTCGCAACCTGGCGTTTGCAAAGCTATTAGCCCAAATAATTCGATTAAGGGCACAATTCCCAGATTATCCTATAAAGGCTATTCGCCTTGATAATGCTGGAGAATTCTCATCTCAAGCTTTTGATGATTATTGTCTATCAATTGGGATAAAAGTTGAACATCATGTAGCTTATGTTCATACTCAAAATGGCCTTGCATAGTCATTTATTAAACGCCTGAAATTGATAGCAAAACCACTACTTATGAAAACAAAATTGCCCACTACTTTTTGGGGACATGCTATTTTGCATGCAGCATCACTATTCGTCTCAGACCGACACATTATAATAAATATTCTCCGTCACAATTAGTTTTTGGTCATGAACCAAATATTGCCCATCTACGAATTTTTGGATGCGCTGTATATGTGCCAGTAGCACCACCACATCGTAGTAAGATGGGCCCACAGAGAAGGTTAGGGATATATATTGGGTTTAAATCACCCTCTATTATTCGCTATCTTGAACCATTGGCGGGAGATTTATTTACTGCTCGATTTGCATATTGTCAATTTAATGAAACAAAATTCCCAAAATTAGGGGGAGAGAAAAAGGAAATCAAAAGAGAAATTATTTGGAAAGTTTCATCATTATCTCATTTTGATCCACGTACCCCTATATGTAATCAGGAGGTCCAGAAGATCATCCATTTACAGAATATAGCAAATCAAATGCCAGATGCATTTACTGATTTGAAAAGGATTACTAAATCACATATCCCTGCAGAGAATGTCCCTATCCGAATTGATGTCCCAGCAGGACCATCTACTAGCATGATAGCTAGTAAACCCAAAACACGCCTGAAGCGTGGTAGGCCTCTGGGTTCTAAGGATCGAAATCCTAGAAAGAGGAAATCGACAAATGATCAAAATAATACTATGAAGGGATCTTCTGAAGAGACCCAAGATCTGATTAGTTCTACGATTCCTGAAGAAATCAATGAACCCGAGACTCAGGTGAGTGAGGAACTTTTAATAAGTTCTATTGGTGATGGGATTAATTTAAATCGATCTGAAATAGTGGTGGATAATATTTTTGCATATAATGTTGCACTAAACATTATGCAAGATAGTGAGGATCTTGAACCCCGATCTGTCGAAGAATGTCGACAAAGATCTGATTGGCCAAAATGGCAAGAGGCAATTCAATCGGAATTGAAGTCCCTTGCTAAAAGAGAGGTCTTTGGGCCAGTAGTCCAAACACCTGCTGGTATAAAGCCAGTTGGTCATAAATGGGTTTTTGTGCGAAAAATGAATGATAAAGATGGACTTAAAAGATAAAAGGCTCGCCTTGTCTCACAAGGATTCTCACAACGACCTGGAGTCGATTATGAAGAAACATATTCACCCATTATGGATTCCATAACATTTCGATATCTCATCAGTTTAGCCTTAAGTGAAAGGCTTGAAATACATCTAATGGATGTGGTTACAACTTATCTATACGGGTCACTTGATAATGAAATTTACATGAAGATCCCTGAAGGATTTAAAATACCTGAAGCATATTCAAAATCTCAGGAAATGTACTCAATCAGATTACAAATATCTTTGTACGGTTTAAAGCAATCTGGGCGTATGTGGTATAATCGCCTTAGTGAATACTTGCTGAAAGAAGATTATATAAATGATATTATTTGTCCATGTATTTTTATAAAAAAAATGGCATCAGAATTTGTTATACTTGCTATTTATGTTGATGACATAAATCTTGTTGGAACTCCAGAAGAGCTCCAAAAGGCAATTGAATATCTTAAGAAAGAATTTGAGATGAAAGATCTTGGAAAGACAAAACTTTGTCTTGGTCTGCAAATTGAACATTTAGCAGACGGGATCTTNTCAATCTGGGTATACAGAAAGGGTCTTAAAACTCTTTTACATGGACAAAACGCACCCATTGAGTACACCAATGGTTGTTCGATCACTTGAAGTGAATAAGGATTTGTTCCGACCTCCAGAATAGAATGAGGAACTCCTTGGTCCCGAAGTACCAGATCTCAGTGCAAATGGTGGATTAATGTATCTTGCTAATGCTACAAGGCCTGACATAGCATTTTCTGTTAATTTACTAGCAAGATATAGTTCTTATCCTACATGGAGACATTGGAACGGGATTAAGCATATATTGCGATATCTAAAGGGAACTCTTGATATGGGTTTGTTCTAACAAAGATAGTGCAGATCTTGTTGGTTATGCAGATGCAGGTTATTTATCTGATCCCCATAAAGCTCGATCTCAAACCGGGTACGTATTTACTTATGGAGGTACTGTCATATCATGGCGCTCCACAAAGCAATCTATTGTTGCTACTTCTTCAAATCATGCTAAGATAATAGCTATTCATGAAGCAAGTTGTAACGACCGGACCGGTCGTTTTGCGCTCTAACATGTCGTTCAGCGGTTTGAGGCCGTGAGTAGCTTCGTTTTAGGTATTATGACCCATGGGCGTGGTCGAAAATGAATTTCGGGAAAGTTTAGAGTTGATTTAGAAAAAAAATTCTCATTTCAGAAGCCTTAGGTTGGAAGAATCAACTAAGATTGGAACTTTGAGTAAACGACCTCCAAATCAGGATTTGAAGGTTCTAGTAGGTTCGTATGATGATTTCGGACATGGGCGTATGCCCGGATCGGGTTTTGGATAACCCGGGAGCGTTTCGGTGCATATTGTGGAAGTTAGCATTTTAGGAGGATTTCATAAATTTGGGCTTGAAGTGCATTTCTGAGTTATTGATGTCTGTTTGGGATTCTGAGTTTGGGAATAGCTCCGTATGGTGATTCTAGAGTTGGGAGCGCGATCGGAAGTGAATTTGGATGTCCGTAGGTCATTTTGAAGTCATTTGGCTAAAGATAGAAATTTGAAGGTTTTTTAGGAGTCCGACCGGAAGCGGAAATTTTGATATTGAGGTCGGAATGCCATTCCGGAAGTTGGATCAGGTCCGTAATGTTGAATATGACTTGTGCACAAAGTTTGAGGTCAATCGGACGTGATTTGATAGGTTTCGTCATCGGATGTAGACTTAGGAAATTTCTAAGTTCATAAAGTTGGGATTTGGGTGCGATTTGTTGTTTCGATGTTGTTTGATGTGATTTGAGGCCTCGAGCAAGTCCGCATTATGTTTTGGAACAGGTTGGTATGATTGGACGGGGTCCCGGGGGGCCTTGGGTGGATTCCGGGTGGTTATCGGATCAAGTTGAAAGTTTGAAGAAGGCTGGAATTGCTGTCATCTGGTGTGACCGCACCTGCGAGGATTTGGCTGCAGATGAGAGAATGGGCTAGCTTGGTTGGGATCGCAGGTGCGATGGAATTTCCGCACCTGCGAAGGCGCAGATGCGGGCTATGGGTCGCAGGTGCGGATGCGGATGGAGGAGAAGGAAGTCGCAGGTGCGGGCTCTTGGGCGCACCTGCGAAAGTGCAGGTACGAGGACTGGATCGTAGGTGCGAAAATCGGCCTGGGCAAAATATTTTAAAACAAGGATTCTTGGTTCATTTTCTTCATTTCTTCTTTGGCTTAGGCGATCATGGGAGGCTTCAAAGAGAGGATTCCTTCATGCATTATCAAGGTAAGTAAATTCCTCCCATTTTTTAGTTAAATACAAGATTATATGCATGGATTAGACATGGAAATTGGTAGGAAATTGGAAAATCTTAAAGAAACCTAGAAAATAGAAATTTGGATTTTTAGCCATGAATTTGAGCATGGAATGTAGAGTAAATTGTATATTTGAACTAGTGGAGCTATAGGTAGATTTTATCTTCGAGATTCGGATTCCGGGCACGTGGGCCCGAGGGCATTTTGGTTATTTCACTAAGCGGAGTTGAGAAATTATATAATTTGGAATTGTTTCAAATATTAGAGTATATTTTCATTGGGTTGTCGTTGTTTGGATAGTTTTGGGGCGTTGTGCTTCCGTTTGGAGTCATCGGAAGGGCTTGGAGGCCAGGTATGGAATTTCGGAGTGCGGTAAGTCTCCTTTCTAACTTCATGAGGGGGAATTGTCTCCCTAGGTGAATTAATTAAGTATATACTGTTATCTTAGGAGGCTACGTACGCACGAGGTGACGGGAGTCCTGCGTAGCTACTATTATTCCATGTTCGGGTAGTCTAAGACCCACTAGCATTCCTTATGTGTTGTACCTGTGATCCTGCCTGTAATATTAAACTGCTAATATAATCGAAATCGTAATTGAATATCTGAAGAAGACTAGAGTTCATTTTCTTAACCATCTAAAAAGAGAATTGATTCCTCTGTGGATAATTGTATACCTGGTAGGGTTATATTATGGAATATCATTAAACTTGGCAAATGAGTTTCAAAACAAAAGATTTAAAAACTACAGCTCATGTTCCTTTAAGAAGAATTTTACCACTTTCCTGAGAAAACTGATTTCTTGATAAAAATACAGATTTATTATGTGGATATGTATACATATGAGCACCTGACGCAGGTATGATTCGTGAGCAGGCTAGCCTTATTATTTGTATGTATAACTGTGTCGCATGATCGATTCGCAGGCGGGGCAGATAGATGCATCTATGGTTCGAGCCGTTCGACCCTCGGCAGTGCACAGTTTATTATTGTTGGTCCGCATCATTCGACCCTCGGCATTGATTGCGCATGATATTTACTGCGTAGTTGCTATGATTTTTGCCTGATTACCGGCCTGGGATTTTAAGTTGTCAATTGAAGTGACAGAGATTTAAAGTTATTAAAAGATTTTGGAAGAAGTTGTTCCTTCCTGTTGATTAATTGTTATTTGATTAAATCACCCATGTTGATTAATTGTTATTAATATAACGAAGATATAAAGTGTTAAATACGAACGGAGTTGAAAATATTTATTCCTGTTTTTAATAAATTGCCTATGGAAATCATGCTTAGTGTCACACCTGAATACTCTAAATTGACTTTTAGCAAGTGTCTAATTTGACCTCTCGTCACTACCTCTCTGAGGTTAGGCAAGCGACTTACTGAGTACACGTTTTTGTACCCAGGCTACACTTGCTGTGCATTTTATTGCAAAAGTACTTTCATAGCAATGTGGAGGATTCGGAGACTTAGGCAAGCTGCATCATCTGGAGGCGATCCGCAGCTGATAGAGTCTCCCTCGTACTGTATTTAATTTCATTTTTAAACTTCCTTGTCCAATTTGTATTTCGGACAGTCCTTGTGATGATTGTATAGATTCTTAGAAATTGCTCATGTACTTGTGACACCGGGTTCTGGGATGTGTTGGGATATATTTGCTAAAGTGTAATATTTAAACCATTGTTTTACTTAAAAGATTTTTATTTAAATTAATAAATGATTGGCTTGCCTGACAATGATGTCCGGTGCCATCACGACCTTATGGATTTTGGGTCGTGACAACATGGTATCATAGCACTAGCTTCCCTTAGGTCTTACGAGTCATGAGCAAGTCTAGTAGAGTCTTGCAGATCGATACAGAGACGTTTGTACTTATCTTCGTGAGGCTACAAGGCTGTTAGGAATACTTCCCTTCTTGATTCCTCATCGTGCGATTTGATTCCTTTTGAGGCATATGCCTATGTTCATTCCTACTCAATCTTGCGCGTCACGAAGCGCTTGCCATGAATGAGGAAATTTGAGGAATTGAAATGGTGCTACAGATGTAATTCGAGATATTTCCATGTGTAATTGGTAGGGGGCTGTTGGTATGGCCCTGCAGAAGGATAATATGTTATTTCAGCTCAGTAGTTGTGTTTCTAAGAGCGTTAAGGCTATGGTTAGGGAGTGATGATGCTTGCGATTGGTTATCGTGTTATGTCGATATGATGATAGAATGCTTGCCCGTATGTTAGGGGTGACGAATGGGTTGAAGGGAAGTCTTGCCGGCAGAGGAAAGGCATTGGATTATGAATGGTCCGGTTGGGGTTGATAAAGTAGTAAGGCTTGGTGTCTTCAAGTAAGGTGGAGTATTTACCTATGACGTGCCATCGTCGTCATTTATCGAATGAAATGTGTTAAGTTTGTCGGTGCTATGGGTTCTTCGGTTGCGTGGGGTCAGAGTATTGGGAAGAAGTATTGAAGAATGCGATTGGCAGAGACCGTGAGGTGCAGTGGTTCAGTACCGGATAAGTGTTAATAATGAAGGCAGCTAGAGAAAGATGATCTTCGGAGAGTTTGAAGTCATGGTGATCTGTTGGTTTGAGAGCTACAGAGAATGATCCTGAAGTGAGGCTAGGCGGTGGTTCTATTTCTAGGAGGCCAGGTGTAAGAAGCGGAAGTCGAGCAGTCGCAAAGTGGGGAAGCGGCAGCATAGCTTGGAATTTGAAGATATTATTGCGCATTTAATGGATGTCCATGAGGAGCGGATGGACTAGTAAAGTTGGTAAATGAATCAGGGCGTAAGTTGGGGTATTGAAGTTGCATAGAGCGGGCATTTCGGCGTCGTTAGAAGGTGTCCGCGGGTGATTTCCACAGGTGGGTTATCTCCTGTGAATTGGTTAGCGGTGGCATGGTTGGAAGGTCTCTGTGAGGGGTTCTAGTGGCTATTCGTCAGGGGGCAGAATGTGTGAATGATGCTAGAGAATTTAAGTATTTAGGGAGTTCTAGCAAGAGAATCAGGAAGAATTGGACGGATTAGTTGGGCAAGATCCCGCTATCAAAGGAGAAAGGATCTCGGCAGGGTCTAGAGTGGTGCAAGGAGTAACTTCGGGCTAAGTGGGGGAGACCCACCATCTGCGGTTGGGTTGCAGGATTATGTTATCATAAGGTTGCGGATTGTCGGTGTGTTGGCAAGTTATTACAGCTAAGGGAAAGGAGTAAAATGGTGATTGTGCGTGGGATTTGATGAATGTGTGCAAAAGTTGGCCCTGTCGGGCCAGGGTTAGGCTTTGGAAGATTCAGAATTTTGCTTAAGGCTAGGTGAGTTGTTAGGATAGTGACTCCGTCACGTGTTTCCATGAAAGAGGTGTGCATGTGCTAGAAGAGCCTTGGAGTTGATTGTATTCGGGACCAGTCAGAGTGGGTGACTCTCAATAGCGGTCCTAGTGAATTCAAAAGTTAAGAATGCGGCATTTAAGGGTTTCAGGCAGCAGTACGATCGAGAATCGTGCTTTTGCAGAGTAATTTCTGAGAAAAAGGAAGATGGTTGGAATGTTCTATGATATGTTTCAGCATGCAGGATAGTATTGGAGGAGTGAGAGAAATAAACTCCGGGTTGTAGAAAGACTGTTAGGAGGGTATGAGACGGTTGCGGGATTTAGGCGGCATAGTCTCGTGAATCAAGGTCACTCGGGATGAGTGAGGGTTGTCACACCCCTTTTCTATCCCCCAAAAGATATATGTGATATTGTGGATTGCGGGTTAAAGGGTTTTTCCAATTAAAGTGACGAATTTGAGTAGGGATTATTTTATTTACAGAGTCGCCACTTGGAATTAATTTTCCGGTGTTCCAAGTCACCATTTATTTGAATCCCTAGTCAAAGGAAGATTTAACTCCTTTATTATTGGTCTGCAAAAAGCAAAGTCCGGGTAAGGAATTCTGTTGACCGGGGAGAAGGTATA
>ML433642.1:7698-23570 GCA_005239525.1 Nicotiana knightiana
TGTATTCCCATTGGTTCATTTTGAGATATTATTTATGAAGTTTGTGAGAACTATCGTTTATTGTTTATGACTGTTGAGACAAAAGTACTGTGAAAGGCTTGGCCTAAATTATGAAAGTTTTGATAGAAAAAAAAAATATGACTGTGATAAGGGTGGACAGGGAAAATAAATATATATGACTGTGATAAGGGTGGACATGAGAAATAAATATATAAATGACTGTGATAAGGGTGGACAGGAGAAATAAATATATATGACTGTGATAAGGGTGGACAGGGAAAATATATTCGTATGACCGTGATAAGGGTGGACAGGGAAAATATATATGTCTGTGATAAGGGTGGACTGGGAGAATATAAATATATGACAGTGATAAGGGAGGATAATTATGATTTACTGATTTTATTACAAAGATTTGGAAATTTATTGTTTTATCCTACCGTTTTCCCATATCCTGCACATTTGATTATTTTAAAATTAAAGTTTGGAAATTTGGAAACTTGTGTGAAAAAGTTTGGTGACAGCTAGGGCATGGAACAGGCGACTGAGTTATTTTATTTATTGTTTTAGTTTATATTTTCTTGTTTGTGTAGAATTGTTTTATTTATATATATGTATTGTCACAGGTTAAGTTATAATTGCCCCGCCTTAGCCTCGTCACTACTTCATCGAGGTTAGGCTCGGCACTTACTCAGTACATGGGGTCGGTTGTACTGTTACTACACTCTGCACTCTTTTGTGCACATCCAAGTACCAGCCAGCAATAAAGATTCTTAGTAGCCGCTATTCATTATTCGGAGACACGAGGTATATCTGCCGGCGTTCGCAGATCCCGAGAGTGTTCTCCTAGTTCGTAGAGACTGTTTTCTAATTTTCCTAAAACAATTATATTATTCCTTTCATCCCATTAATTGTAGTATTCTTTAGTAGTTCGTGAATTGTGACACCAGACCCTGGGGTAGTCTTAGAGTTATTTCTATAATTAGTTCGTGGCTCGGTTTATTTAGTTGTTTATCATTTTATATTTGGAGTTATTCATTGAAAACCATTAGATTAAGTTACTTTAAATTTATTTTATTATGTCTAAAGGGACAATCAAAGGAAAATAGCTAATCGAACTTTAACATTGGCTTGCCTAGAAAGTGTGATGTTAGGCGCTATCACGATCTCTAAGGTTGAGAATTTGGGTCGTGAAAAGTTGGTATCAGAGCCCTAGGTTGCTTAGGTCTCATAATTCACGAACAAGCTTAGTAGAATCTGAAGGATCGGTACGGAGACGTCTGTACTTATCTCTCAGAGGCTATTGAGTTAGGAAACAACTCCATTTTATTTCTATTCTATCGTGCGATTCTTGTCATCTCAAATACTGATTAGATTCGTCTATTCTCTCGCAGAAGGCGAGAACACGTGCTTCCTGTTCCCCTAACCAACATTCTGGTCCTTCAGCAGCAGCAGCTCCCACTAGGGGAAGGGGCCGAGGCAGGGGCAGGACTCATCCCATTGCTCAGGCAGCATCCCCAGCTGTGGAACCTTAGATCGAGATTAATGAGGGGTTTCTAGCTCAGACCGTTCCTGTCACGACCCGAATTTCCCACCATCGGGACCGTGATGGTGCCTAAAATTGAGCCCACTAGTCAAGCCAACGTTACCGGTGATTCTATATTATTTCTTTATTTTTTTTTGACAACTAGTTTATGACATACAAGATCAGCGGAAATAAAAGTGCGGAAGAAATAGAATCTAACAACCCTTTTAAATAAGGGGTTTGAACAAAGGTAAATACATCTGTTTCTGGAATATCTAGAACAGAATACAAATGAAATAGAAGGGGACGCCAAGGCCTGCAGGACTACCTCGGGGTCTCCGACTGGACTGAAGGCAGCTTCCTAGCCCTAATTTTCCAAAGGGTCCTATACCGGGATCTGCACAACAAAAGATGTGCAGGTGTAGAATCAGTACAACCGACCCCATGTACTGAGTATGTGTCGAGCCTAACCTCGATGAAGTAGTGACGAGGCTAGGACACGACAATCAAGAAAATCTGTGCAATTTAATAATGTTCGGAAGAAATAATAACAACAAAAATAACTAGTTAAGTACAAGGGAAAAGGGGGAACATGCTGGGGGAAAGCAATATCAGATAACAGATATAACGAAATAAGACAACAGTTCAATTATCTAAGTAACAGCAGGAAATAACAATCACAGAGAAAACAGTGCACGACATCACCCTTCGTGCTTTTACTCTCATCCTCACCAAATAATAAATAGAGCAAGTGCACGGCATCACCCTTGGTGCTTTTACTCTCATCCTCACCAAATAATAAATAGAAACGACACGACATCACCCATCGTGCTTTTAATATCATAACACGGCACTACATCACCCTTCGTGCTTTTACACTCTCATCATCACAATAATCAATACACGGCATCACCCTTCGTGCTTTACACTCTTCCTCACAATAATCAATACACGACATCACCCTTAGTGCTTTACACTCTTCCTCACCCAAACAATATCAATAGCAGAAGTTTGGCAAGGAAAAATCAACAATGTGAATCATAAGTCATAACATCCCGGCAAGGGAACAATAGTAAAAATATCACTATCCCGACAAGGGACACAACTATAACCAATCCCGCTCCAGTACATATCTTTACATAATATTCCTTAACCGAACAAATACTCAACAATATCCATTACCAAGAATTTCCACCGAATGAACAACCACTAAAGTGAAATTCAAGCTACAACACAGTAAATATCAATGAAAATCACATAATTCATAATTTCCGACTCACGGGCATGCTTGACACCAACGTATAGGTACTCATCACCTCACCTATACGTTGAACATGGTATAAACACAAAAAAATTAAGACTCAACACCTATTCCCTCATGCTAAAGTTAGGCCAAACACTTACCTCGACTTCCACAACCAAAATCAAGCCTCAATTACCGCTTTTCCTTCTGAAATCGACTCCAAATCGATTGTATCTAGACATAATTGACTCAATAACATTAATAAGCGCTAAATAATTCAATTTCAATACTTAATTACATATTTCCTATCATTCTTCCCAAAAAGTCAAAAATCGACCCCGGGCCCGCTTGGTCTAAACACGAGGTTCGGACCAAAACCCGATCACCCATTCACCCACGAGCCCGAATATATATTTAGTTTTGAAATCCGACCCCAAAACGAGGTCTAAATTCCAATTATACAAAAAAGCCTTAACTCTACCCAAATTCCTAATTTTCTACCCTTAAGAACATGATTTAGGCCTAGAAATCTAATGGCTGTTAATGGAAATGGAAGAAAATGAGTCTAAGATTACATACACATGAATTTGTAGTGAAGTTCCCTTTCAAAAATCGCCCAATTTGGAGTTTGGAAGAAGAAGTTATGAAATTTTGATTTAATCCCGTATGGGTTCTGTTTTTAAAATCACTGGGCAATATTTAGACCTATGCGTTCGCGACAGGACCTATGCGATCTCATAGTTACCCTTCCCCCACCCTACGCGATCGCGACCTCAGTTGGGCGTTCGCACTGTATACAACCTACCCAGCCCCCAACCTCCTCTCTAAGCTGTGCGTTCGCATCCCCCCTATGTGCGTTCGCGTAGAGCAAGGATCCCGTGCTCCGCGTTCGCACCTAGTGTGGTGCGTTCGCACTGTACTATCCAACCCCCCTCCCCGCGTATGCATTGCGTTCGCATGGAATCCCATGCGTTCGCATAGGGAAAATCCCTGGACACCAGCAACAACAGTTAAACACCAGATTTTGAGTCTAAAAATACCCCGACGCCTATCCGAGTCACCTGACCCTTCGGGGCTCCAAACCAAATATGCACATAACCTCAAAACCATCCTACGAAGTTACCCGTGCGATCAAATCGCCAAAAATGACATCTTAAACAACGAATTTATCATAAAAATCAAAGAAAACTTCCAAAACTTTCAAAGTATCAAAATTTACAACCGTGGGTCCGAATCACGTCAAACGACCTCCGTTCCTTACCAAATTTTACAGACATATCATAATTATAATATTGAACTTGTACGGGGCTTCGGAACCAAAATATGGGCCCTATACCATAAATTTCAAATATAACCAAATTTCCAAAAACTCTTATATTTTCAGTAAAATAATTTCTTTCAAAAATTCATTTCTCGGGCTTGGGACCTCGGAATTCGATTCCGGGCATACGCCCAAGTCCCATATTTTCCTTTGGACCCTCCGGGACCGTCAAATCACAGGTCCGGGTCCGTTTACCCAAAATATTGACCGAAGTCAACTTAAATTCAATTTAAAGGCAAAACTAGTATTTTCCTCAATTTTTCATATAAAAGCTTCATGGCTATACGCTCGGGATGCGCACACAAAAAGAGGTGAAATAAAAGGAGGTTTTCAAGGTCTCGGAACACCGTTTTGACTTGTAAAAATGAGAGATGACTTTTTGGGTCATCACATTGTCCACCTCTAAAACAACCGTTCGTCCTCGAACGGACATAGAAAAGTACCTGAATCTGGGAAAAGATGGGGATATCGGCTCCGCATATCGGACTCGGACTCTCAGGTAGCTGCCTCGGCAGACTGACCTCTCCACTAGACATGAAACGAAGGATAACTCTTCGATATCAACTAACGTACCTGCCGGTTTAATATGGCGACCAACTCCTCCTCATAGGTCCAATCCTTGTCCAACCGGACACTGCTGAAATCTAACACATGGGCTGGATCTCCGTGGTACTTCCGAAGCATAGACACATGAAACGCCGGATGCACAGCTGATAAATTCGGTGGCAACGCAATTCTGTAGGCCACCTCTCCCACTCTGTCAAGGATCTCAAAAGGACCGATGTACCTAGGGCTTAGCTTGCCCTTCTTACCAAACCTCATCACGCCTTTCATGGGAGACACCCGAAGCAACACCCGCTCTCCGACCATGAATGCCATATCACGAACTCTGCGGTCGGCATAACTCTTTTGCCTAAACTGAGCTGTACGAAGTCTATCCTGAATGATCTTAACCTTATCCAAGGCATCCTGCACTAAGTATGTACATGACAACTGAGCCTCTCCCGGCTCAAACCACCCAACCGGCGACCGACACCGCCTACCATATAATGCCTCATAAGGGGCCATCTGAACGCTCGACTGATAGCTGTTGTTGTAGGCAAACTCAGCTAATGGCAAGAACTGATCCCAAGAGCCTCCAAAGTCAATGACACAGGCTTGTAGCATATCCTCCAAAATCTGAATAGTACGCTCGAACTGTCTGTCTGTCTGATGATGAAATGTTGTTCTCAACTCAACCCTCGTGCCCAACTCACGCTGAAATGCTCTCCAGAAATGCGAGGTAAACTGCGTACCTCAGTCAGAAATAATAGACACAGGCACACCATGAAGACGAACAATCTCCCTAATGTAGATCTCTGCCAATCTCTTCAAAGAATAGGAAACTGCCACCAGAATGAAATGCGCTGACTTGGTCAAGCTATCCACAATGACCCATACTGCATCGAACATCCTCTGAGTCTGTGGGAGCCCAACTACGAAATCCATGGTGATACGCTCCCACTTCCACTCGGGAATCTCAATCTGCTACATCAAACCACCGGGTCTCTGGTGCTCGTACTTAACCTGCTGACAGTTCAAGCACCGTGCTACATATGCCACAATATCTTTCTTCATCCTCCGCCACCAATAATGCTTCCGAAAATCCTGTTACATCTTTGCGACGCCCGGATGAATGGAATACCGGGAACTATAGGCCTCCTGCAATATAAACTCACGAAGTCCATCCACATTGGGTACACAAATACGACCCTACATCCGTAAAACTTCACCATCACCAACTGTAACCTTCTTGGCATCCCCGTGCCGGACTGTATCCCTGAGGATACACAAATGAGGATCATCATACTACCGGTCTCGAATACGAGCAAATATGAAGAACGAGCAACTGTATAAGCTAGAATACGGCTGGTCTCAGAAATATCCAATATCATGAATCGATTGGCTAAAGCCTGAAAACATCTAAAGCAAGCGGCCTCTCTCCGATCGGAATATAAGCAAGACTACCCATGCTTGCTGACTTCCTACTCAAAGCATCGGCCACCACATTGTCCTTCCCCGGATGATATAAGACGGTGATATCATAGTCCTTCAATAGCTCCAACCATCTCCTCTGCCTCAAATTCAACTCCTTCTGCTTGAACAAATATTGCAAACTCTTGTGATCTGTGAACACCTCACAAGACACGCCATATAAATAATGCCTCCAAATCTTCAGCGCGTGAATAATGGCTGCTAACTCCAAATCATGAACTGGGTAATTCTTCTCCTGGATCTTCAACTGACGCGAAACATATGCAATAACCTTGCCATCCTACATCAACACTGCACCAAGTCCAACCCGAGATGCATTACAATACACAGTTTATGGCCCTGAACCTGTGGGCAAAACCAACACCGGTGCCGTAGTCAAAGCTGTCTTGAGATTCTGGAAGCTCGCCTCACACTCCTCTGACCACCTGAACTAGGCACCCTTCTGAGTCAACCTGGTCATCGGGGCTGCAATAAACGAAAACCCCTCCACAAACCGACGTTAATAGCCCGCCAAACCCAAGAAAGTCCGGATCTCTATAGCTGATGTGGGTCTAGGCCAATCCTTGACCGCTGAAATCTTCTTAGGATCCACCTGAATACCCTCTGTTGATACAACATGACCCAGGAATGCAGCTGAACTCAACCAAAACTCACATTTCGAAAACTTAGCATATAAATGACTGTCCTTCAGAGTCTGGAGAATGACTTGAAGGTGCTGCTCATGCTCCCCCCGGCTGCGGGAATAAATCAGAATATCATCAATGAAGACAATCACGAAGGAATCCAAATAAGGCCTGAACACTCGGTTCATCAAGTCCATGAAAGCTGCTGGGGCATTTGTCAACCCGAATGACATCACTATTACTCATAATGCACGTACCGAGTGCGAAAAGCTGTCTTAGGGACATCGGATGCCCTAATCCTCAACTGATGGTAGCCAGATCTCAAATCAATCTTCAAAAATACCTTGGTACCCTGAAGCTGATGAAACAAATCATCAATCCTCGATAACAAATACTTATTCTTGATGGTAACCTTGTTCAACTGCCGATAATCTATGCACATCCTCAACGACCCATATTTCTTCTTAACAAACAACACCGGCGCACCCCAAGGCGAGACACTAGGCCTAATAAAGCCTTTATCAAGCAATTCCTGCAACTGTTATTTAAACTCCTTCAACTCTGGTGGGACCATACGATATGGCGGAATAGAAATGAGCTGAGTGCCCGGAGCCAAATCAATGCAAAAGTCAATATCCCTGTCGGGTGGCATACCTGAAAGGTCTGCAGGAAACACCTCTGGAAACTCACGGGCAATGGGCACAGACTCCATAGAAGGAACCTCGACACTAGAATCACGAACATAGGCCAAATAAGCCAAACACCCCTTCTCGACCATACGCCGAGCCTTCATATATGAGATAACCCTGTTGGAAGAATGACCAGGAGTCCCTCTCCACTCCAGTTGAGGCAACCCCGGTAACGCTAAGGTCACGGTCTTGGCATGATAGTCCAGTATGGCATGATAGGGCGACAACCGATCCATCCCCAAAATGACATCAAACAATCTACCATATCAAGGAGTAGAATATCTACGCTAGTCTCAAGAGCACCAATAACCACTACACACGAACGTTAGACACGATTTACCACAATAGAATCACCCACCGGTGTAGACACATGTACAGGAGTACTCAGAGAATCACGAGGCATAACCAAATAAGGAGCAAAATAAGATGACACATAGGAATATGTGGACCCTGGATCAAATAAAACTGAAGCATCCCTGCTGCAAACTGAGACCATACCTGTGATAACCGCATCGGAGGCCTCAGCCTCAGGTCTGGCTGGAATAGCATAACATCGGGGCTGGGCCCCACCAATCTGAACTACATCCCTGGGACGGCCTCTTGCTGGCTGACCTCTACCTCTAGTAGCCTGGCCTCCACCTCTAACTGCCTGACCTCCACCTCTAACACCTCGACCCCCACCTCTGGCTGGCTGAGCGGGTGGTGGAACATCTGGTGCGAAAACCATGGCACGAGAACCCTGGTGCTGAGAACTGCTCGAAGCTTGAGGGAAATATCTAGCAATGTGCCCCTAACCACCACAAGTATAACAAGATCTCGACTGCTGAGACTGCTGGCCTTGAAACTGACCCTGACGATCTGAGTAACCACCCTGAAAACTCTGGAGCAGCGATAAACTGATAGGAGCTGGTGGTGCACTGTAGGGCAACTGATCAGAATACTGCATGTGGGAACCACGACCACTTGGAGTACTACGAGAAACCTTAAGTGCTAACTGAAATGGCCTAGGAGGATGTCCCCTACCAAAAGAATCCCTGCCTCCAGATGAGACACCACTGAACCGGCCAAAATGACGAGGCCTCTTGTCAGACCCCTGAGCACTCCCCTATGATAGAACCATCTCGACTCGTCTGGCCCCATTGGCTGCATCCTGAAAGGAAGATCACTCCCTGCCTCTCTAGCCATCTGCAATCTGATCAGTGTATCTAGTCCCTCAATAAACCTCCTCACTCTCTCTCGGTCGGTGGGAAGTATTATAATAGCATGAAGAGCCAAGGTAATGAATCTAGTCTCATACTGAGTGACGGTTATGGAACCCTGCTGGAGACGCTTAAACTGCCTCCTATAATCCTCTCTCTGAGTGATGGGGAGAAACTTCTACGGAAACAAATCGGAGAACTGGGCCCAAGTCAAAGGCGTTGATCCAGCTGGTCTAGCCAAACAATAATCTCTCCACCAGGTCATGGCGGGACCTGACAGACGAAAAGTAGCAAAGTTGACCCCATTGGTCTCTGCGATCCCCATGTTCCGAAGAACCTTATAGCAACTGTCTAAGTAATACTGGTGATCCTTTGAAGATGCACCGCTGTAAGTAGTAGTGAAAAGCTTGGTGAACCTGTCCAACCTAAACAAGGCATCAACAGACATAGCTGCTCCATCATCGGTATGAGCCATAATACCCGGCTGAACTACCCCAACTGGCTGAGCTACTGGAGTCTGAAACTGAGGAGCCAACTGCTCCGGAGTGCGAGTAGCGGGAGTCTGGGCTCCTCCCCCAGCCTGAGAGACGGCTGGTGCTGCGGGAGACGGACCAGAGCATCCTGGAGCATTGGGGTGGCAATGAACCCCTCGGGGACTTGAGCTAGCCCAACCGGGACTGTCTGGGCAGGAACCTCATCAACAAACTCTACCTGAGGCTCTGCCATTGGGGCTGCTGCTCTGGGATGAGCTCTGCCCCTGCCTTGGCCTCTAGCATGGCATCGGCCTCATCCTCGGCCCCTCGTAGGAGCTGAAACTGGAGGCTCGGGCTGCTGATCAGTGGATGAAGAAGCACGTGTTCTCGCCATCTGCGAGAGAATAGAGTAAAAATTCAGTTAGCATTGATAATTCAAATCGCACGACAGAGAAGAATAGATGTGAAGTCATTCCTAGGCTCTGTAGCCTCTGGGGATAAGAACAGACGTCTCCGTACCGATCCCGCAGACCCTTTTAAGATTGTCTGTGAATTGTGAGACCTATGCAACCTAGTTCTCTGATACCAACTTGTCACGACCCGAATTTCCCACCGTCGGGACCGTGATGGTGCCTAACATTGAGCCCGCTAGGCAAGCCAACGTTACCGGTGATTCTATATTATTTCTTTATTTTTTTGGCAACTACTTAGTGACATACAAGATCAACGGAAATAAAAGTGCGAAAGAAATATAATCTAACAACCCTTTTTAAAAATTATCACAAAACCCATAATAACAACTCCCAGAACATGGTGTCACACTTTCACGGACTAACTACGAATACTACAAATAAGGGGTTTGAACAAAAGTAAATACATCTATTTTTGGAATATCTAGAACATAATACAAATGAAATAGAAGGGGATGCCAAGGCTTGTGGACGCCTGCAGGACTACCTCGGGGTCTCCGACTTGACTGAAGTCAGCCTCCTAGCTCTAATGTCCAAAGGGTCCTGTACCGGGATCTGCACAACAAAAGATGTGCAGGTGTAGCATCAGTACAACCGACACCATATACTGAGTAAGTGTTGAGCCTAACCTCGGCGAAGTAGTGACGAGGCAAGGAAACGACAATCAAGAAAACCTGTGCAATTTAATAATGTTCGGAAGAAATAATAACAACAAAAATAACCAGTTAAGTACAAGGGAAAAGGGGGAACATGCTGGGGGAAAGCAATATCAGATAACAGAAATAACGAAATAAGACAACAGTTCAATTATCTAAGTAACAGCAGGAAATAACAATCACAGAGAAAACAGTGCACGACATCACCCTTCGTGCTTTTACTCTCATCCTCACCAAATAATAAATAGAGCAAGTGCACGACATCACCCTTCGTGATTTTAATCTCATCCTCACCAAATAATAAATAGAAATAACACGACATCACCCTTCGTGCTTTTAATATCATAACATGGCACAACATCACCCTTCGTGCTTTTACACTCTCATCCTCACAATAATCAATACACGACATCACCCTTCGTGCTTTACACTCTTCCTCACAATAATCAATACATTGCATCACCCTTTGTGCTTTAAACTCTTCCTCGCCCAAACAATATCAATAGCATAAGTTTGGCAAGGAAAAATAAACAATGTGAATCATAAGTCATTACATCCCGGCAAGGGAACAATAGTAAAAATATCACTATCCTGGCAAGGGACACAACTATAACCAATCTCGCTCCAGTACATATCTTTACATAAGATTCTTTAACCGAACAAATACTCAACAATATCCATTACCAAGAATTTCCACCGAATGAACAACCACTAAAGTGAAATTCAAGCTATAACACAGTAAATATCAATGAAAATCACATAATTCATAATTTCCGACTCACGGGCATGCTTGACACCAACGTATAGGTACTCGTCACCTCACCTATACGTTGAACATGGTATAAACACACAACAATTAAGACTCAACACCTATTCCCTCATGCTAAAGTTAGGCCAAACACTTACCCCGACTTCCACAACCAAAATCAAGCCTCAATTACCGCTTTTCCTTCTGAACTCGACTCCAAATCGATTGTATCTAGACATAATTGACTCAATAACATTAATAAGCGCTAAATAATTCAATTTCAATACTTAATTACATATTTCCTATCATTCTTCCCAAAAAGTCAAAAATCGACCCCGGGCCCGCTTGGTCTAAACACGAGGTTCGGACCAAAACCCGATCACCCATTCACCCACGAGCCCGAATATATATTTAGTTTTGAAATCCGACCCCAAAACGAGGTCTAAATTCCAATTATACAAAAAAGCCTTAACTCTACCCAAATTCCTAATTTTCTACCCTTAAGAACATGATTTAGGCCTAGAAATCTAATGGCTGTTAATGGAAATGGAAGAAAATGAGTCTAAGATTACATACACATGAATTTGTAGTGAAGTTCCCTTTCAAAAATCGCCCAATTTGGAGTTTGGAAGAAGAAGTTATGAAATTTTGATTTAATCCCGTATGGGTTCTGTTTTTAAAATCACTAGGCAGTATTTAGACCTATGCGTTCGCGACAGGACCTATGCGATCGCATAGTTACCCTTCCCCCACCCTACGCGATCGCGACCTCAGTGGTGCGTTCGCACTGTATACAACCTACCCAGCCCCCGGCCTCCTCTCTAACCTATGCGTTCGTATCCCCCTGTGTGCGTTCGCGTAGAGGAAGGATCCTGTGCTCCGCGTTCGCACCTGGTGTGGTGCGTTTGAACAGTACTAGCCAACCCCCCTCCCCGCGTATGCATTGCGTTCGCATGTAATCCCAATCGTTCGCATAGGGAAAATCCCTGGACACCAGCAACAACAGTTAAACACCAGATTTTGAGTCTAAAAATACCTCGACGCCTATCCAAAACTCACCCGAGCCCTCGGGGCTCCAAACCAATATCCACATAACCTAAAAAACATCCTACGGACTTACTCGTGTGATCAAATCTCCAAAATAACATCTTAAACAACGAATTTATCATAAAAATCAAAGAAAACTTCCAAAACTTTCAAAGTATCAAAATTTACAACCGTGGGTCCGAATCAAGTGAAATGACCTCCGTTCCTTACCAAATTTTACAGACATATCATAATTATCATATTGAACCTGTACCGGGCTCCGGAAGCAAAATATGGGCCCGATACCATAAATTTCAAATATAACCAAATTTCCAAAAACTCTTATATTTTTAGTAAAATAATTTCTTTCAAAAATTCATTTCTCGGGCTTGGGACCTCGGAATTCGATTCCGGGCATATGCCCAAGTCCCATATTTTCCTACAGACCCTCCGCGACCGTCAAATCACGAGTCCGGGTCTGTTTTTCCAAAATGTTGACCGAAGTCAACTTAAATTCAATTTTAAAGGCAAAACTAGCATTTTTCTTAGTTTTTCATATAACAGCTTCCCGGCTATACGCCCGGGCTACGCACGCAAAACAAGGTGAAATAAAATGAGGCTTTCAAGGCCTCAAAACACCATTTTGACTTGTAAAAATGAGTGATGACTTTTTGGGTCATCACAGTTCCAGCAGGACCAGCTCAGGTCCCCGAGGGGTTTATTGCTACCCCGGTCCTTCAGGATTCTTTGGTCAGTTTAGTGGGCCTTATGGAGAGTGTGGCCCAGACTGGATTATTCCCTGTTGCAGTAGCCGTATCTCTGGCTGGAAGAGTGGTCCAGACTCCTGCTACCCACACTCCGGTTTAGACTACTCCTCAGGTTCAAACCCCAATAGCCAATCCAGTTGGGGTAATTCAACCAATTGCAGTAGTGCCGCCCATTAATGGGGCAGCTATGTCCTCAAATGCTTTGTGGAGACTGAACATGTTTATCAAGATTTTCCCTGTTCACTTCAGTGGTGCTAATTCAGAGGAACCTCAGGAATATCTGGATAGTTGTCTTGAGGTGTTGCGTAATATGGGTATTTTGGAGATCAATGAGGTCGATTTTGCTGCTTTTTAGATGACTGGTTCCGCCAAGAAATGGTGGAGGGATTATCTGTTGACTAGACCAGCTGGGTCGCCTGCCTTGACCTGTGATCAGTTTTCTGATCTCTTTATGGAGAAGTTCTTGCCTATTACTACTCGAGAAGAGAAGCGTCATTAGTTCGAGAGACTACAGTAGGGCAGTATGACCGTGACCCAGTATGAGGCTCGTTTCGTGGATTTGGCTAGACATGTTATTCTCTTGTTGCCCACAGAGAGAGAGAGAGGGTCAGACAGTTTATTGTGGGCCTTGCTAAGCCCATCAGGTTGTAGATGGCCAAGGAGACAGGGACCGAGATTTCATTACAGGATGCAACTAATGTGGCTAGGAGGGTTGAGTCGGTTCTCGGGATGGGAGGTCAGGGGTCTGACAAGAGACCTCGCCATTCCGGTGGTTTTAGTGGAACCTCATCTGGAGGCGGGACTTCATTTAGCGGAGGCCATTCTTCCGGGCCATTTCATTCAGCATTACAGGCTTCACATGGTACTTCGGGTGGTCGTGGTTATTATCTGCCTTCTCCTGCTCAGCCAGTCTACAGTGATCCTTCAGCTCCTATTAGAGAACCTCCTCTGCAGAGTTTTCATCGTGGCCAACCGGTTCGTTCGGGTCAGCATACTTATTATGAGGGATGCTTTGATTGTGGTGAATTTGGGCATGTCCGGAGGACTTGTCCGAAATATGAAAGTAATCAGTTCAGCATCAGGGTTCTCGTGCCATAGTTCCGGCACCAACTCCAGTACCACCTGTCCAATCAGAAAGGGGTAGGGGTTAGGTAGTTAGAGGTAGAGGCCAGAATGTTAGAGGTGGAGGTCCTCCCAGAGGTGTGGTTCAGGGTGGCGGGGCCCAGCCCCGACTATATGCATTTCCAGCCAGGCCTGAGGCGGAGTCCTCCGACGCTGTTGAGGCAGCTACTTGGGAGTCTAAGTCGGACATGCATAGTAGATATCTACACTTGTTCGCCAATTCAGATAGTTTTCTATGTCCGTTCGAGGACGAACGTTTGTTTTAGAGGTGGAGATTGTAATGACCCAAGGGGTCATTCTATGAATTTAGACTCCATTCTAGGCTTATTAGCCATAAGAAGATTAATTTTAAATACCCCAATTTGCGTGCACAGTCCAGGCGTGAAACCGGAAAGCTTTTATGTGAAAATATAAGAAATAATAATTTTTAGAATTAAAATTTGGTTTTAGTTGACTTGAGTCAATATTTTTAGTAAACGGACCCGGATCTATGCCCCGACAATCTCGGGAGGTCCGCAGTAAAATATGGGACTTGGGCGTATGCCCAGAAATGAATTTCGAGGTCCCAAGCCTTAGAAATCAATTTTTGAAAGAAATTGTTTTGCTGAATTATTAATGAAATAAAGAAAAGAATAAATGTTTGAAACCATTTATATCGGGCTCGTATTTTGGTTTCGGAGCCCGGTACAGATTTTTTATAGTATTTGAATACTAACTGTGAAGTTTGGTGAGAATCGGAGTTTATTTGACGTGATTCGGATGTCCGGTTGAGAAATAGTGAAATTGAAGTGTTCTTGAGAAAAATGATGAGTTTTGAGGTTTAATTCATAGTTTTACATGTTATTTTCATGATTTGATCGCAAGAGAAAGTCCGTATGATATTTTTTAGACTTGTGTGCATGTTTGGTTTAGAGCCCCAAGGGCTCGGGTGAGTTTCGACTATGTTTGGGTTGTGTTGCGCTCGTTCTTTCTTATGCTTCAATGTCGTTTCTTCAAGCATGAATGATATCATATTGAACAAATGAGCTCTGATTTCTGTTTTGAAAAAAGTATTAGATCCGTATCATAATTACGGACCCATGTAAAAAAGAATCGTTGAATTTGGATATCGTATGAGGATTTTATGGTCATTTTACTAAGCTTGCCAGATTTTTCAGATTAATTGCGAAATTACCACTGATAGCGTATTTAAAAAATTTGCACTATTTGCAAATATTAAAACCTACATATCTCATTCATTATAAAGTCAAATTGAGTGATTCAAAAGCCTAACTTAACTAGAATTTCACTAGGAATCCATTGGAGACATAAAAATCGAGTTTCGGGATCGTTTGATATGAGAAATGAGGCAGAATAGCTGACAAAAAAATATAAAACTAGGGCTTGTTCATTCGGTCATATTTATAGTTGGGGAGCTCAGATTTGGGCGATTTTCACCATAGGGATTTGAGAAAACTTAGGAAAAATCATAATTTTCAGTAAAGTTAGTTCCTTTAGCATTAATTAATGATATTAAGTTAATTATGATTAGATTCGAGTGTATTGGAGGTGAATTCAAGAGGAAAAACTATAATTGAATAGTGCATGGCCTGCGAAATTGAGGTAAGTGCTTGGTTTAACCTTGACTTGAGGGAATAGGAATCCCCAACTAAAATGGTTATGTGAAATTGCATGTGAGTGGTGTATAGATGAGGTGACAAGTATCTATGCACCACCAAATTATCTGCTTACATGATCCCTTCCCCGTTTTCAATCTAATTGCTTCATGTTTTTAATTGTTTCATGTACATTGTTGTCTTCTATAATTACTTGGCTTGTTATATTGTTGTGAGCTTTGTTGCAATAATATTTGAGAAAGTATTAGTTGTTTTCCTTGGTTTCATTGTGGTATATAAAGACCGAGTGAGTTGACGTTGTTTTTACGAGATGTAAATATATATATATATATATATATATATATATATATATATATATAT
>ML433643.1:0-16102 GCA_005239525.1 Nicotiana knightiana
TTCCAAAATAACAACTATTCAGTACATAACTTGATGAAGATAAAAATTTGACAACATTGAAATGCAGCAAGAGCAAACAACAATTTATGCTAACTTCATTCAAACTAACTAAAATTTATATTATTTAGTCGAGCGTGATACCTGGCTTACAGCAGAATAAACAAAAGAAAATAAATCTCTGAATTTAAGCTGGAAGGAGCAGCAGCAAGAACCAAATGACAGCAGAAGCAAAACAGAATGTTTTGAAGCTCAAAACCCAGAAATCAAAAATCTGAACCCAGTATGAAATCCCAGATTCAGAGAGTATATATATTATTTTTTTTTTTTTGTTTCTGAAATCCTAGGGTTGGTTTTTCAGAATTTCTTTCCTAAAAATGAAAATGAAGATGACTTTAAAAATCAGTGCAGGATCAGTGTTTTTGCATGGAATTCAGTGTGTTTTCCAGGAAAAATTAGTGTCCAATGAAAGAGTTGGCATGAGGATCTTTGAACAAACCATCTAAGGGGCTGAGATTTTTTTCGGTTTCAGAGGGATTGAGAGAGATGGTGAGGAGTAAGGGTGTGATTCTGAAAAGGTTTGAAGGTTGAACGGAGAGGAAAAAAAATTTGCCGGAGTTCCGGCAAAGTCAGTGTTTTTTTTTTACCAAAAATCAATGTCCGTCAAATGTTATGAAACCAACATCAATCGATAGCCCTCAACGAGAGTAATCAATTAATGCAAGTTATAACGTGAGACAGGCCAGATTAGAAGAAAAATTAAAAAAAGGCAAATTTAGGGTTTCTTCATTTTTTTAGATCTGAAATTGAATGGATTTGGGAAGACTAACGATAGACTAGTTATGAGGGGAGGCTGGGGATTGTAAGGTGTAATTTTGGGGTGGTTTGGTGGTGGGCCACTGCCGTAGGCAATTTTCGGCTGCGGCAAAAGGCGACGGTGCAAATAGGGGTAAGAGAGACGGGGAGCTTTAGGATTTTTTGAAGGAAAAGGTTTGAAGATTTGGAATGAGAGGAGTGTGGAGAGTGTTTGGTGAGGATTTGAGGTTGTTTAGGGTGGTGCCACCACCGTGGGTGATTTCCGGCAGTGGTGGCGGCGGAGGATTTTGAGGCGGCTAGGGTTTGGCTAGCTTGGGGGAGATGGAGAGAGAGTGAGGGAGTTCTTGAGGGGTTAGGGGTGTTAGGACAGTTTTATTTAATAGGGAACCAGTTAGGAGCCGTTGGATCTGTGAAGATCAACGACTAGGTTTGCTTCTAGCCAAAACGTGGTCGTTTGGATTAGTTACGGGATTCGACCAGCTTGGGGTTTGGGCTGGGGTGGAGTTGGTGATTTTGGGTCATTGCTTTTGGCCCAATTCGAACAAGACCAAATAAAACCTCTTTTCTTTGTTTTCTTTTCTTTTCTTTGATTTTAAAATCTAATTATTAATTAAAATCCTAAATCAATCTAATTTGTAAAATTAAACTAATTATCTATTTATACTATTTACATAATTAATCAATCTTAAATCAACAAAAGAAAGTTACTAATTTAACACTAAGAATGAACAATACTTTGTGATTTTTCTTTTAATAATATAATCAACTTATGCAATTGGATTCTAAATGTAATTAAGACCTACAAATGCTATATAATGAAGATTTAGACTTTTTTTTTTATTTTTCTATGATTTTAAAATGTTAAAAATGCATGAAAAAAATGCAACTAATTACCAAAAATTCTTTAAAAATCTATGTATAAAGAAACAATTAAGAAAATCTATTTATTGATTTTGTGGGAGTATTTTAGGTGAGGCAAAAATTACATGCTCACAATATGCATATTTCCTTTTTGTTTCATGGAAAATATCATGGTAGTGACCATCTCCTATCATAGGGTATCAACATTATATCAATGGTTTATACTTTATATGGAGTAATAAGTTAGTAGGAGTATCTTAATCCTTAAACAGTGCAGAAACCTATGCTTTTCTCCTTTTTGTGATAATGAAATAAAGTGCTTAACTTATACTTGGAAATTAACATTGAACCCAAAGATGAAATTCATAGTCGTGGGAACTAGTAGAAAAAATAGAAAATTTAATGCTAGTTAAATACAGTATCAATTTACAGTGACAAATTTTGGAAACATCATCTGCAAATTGCACCAAAGATTTAATATTAGCTTCAACTTTAACCAATAGATTCTTTAATCACACAAGTGTTACCCAGAAAAACCAGAAACCTCAAAGAAGATTTAGCATTTAATTCGTGGAGACAACAGCACAGGAATGCTGATAATGGAACTGCATTCATCAATTAAGAGGAGCACACAAAAGAATATAGAGAAGAAGAAGAAGTATACTCCACCACTCTTACAATAAAGCATTACATTCATTCCAGGTCCAATACATCCAGATGGTACAACGAAACACATTACACTAGGCAAATCCTATCCAATGAAATATTTTTGGATTTTCACATTTTTAACAAGTCTAAACTTAAACTTCAATAAGAGATGATGAAAATCACTTGGCCATCATGACCTTAACAAACTCCTCATAGTTAATTTGACCATCACCATCGACATCTGCTTCCCTAATCATCTCATCAACTTCTTCATCAGTAAGCTTCTCCCCAAGGTTAGTCATCACATGACGAAGCTCAGCAGCGGAGATGAAGCCATTTTGATCCTTGTCGAACACTCTGAACGCCTCTTTCAGCTCCTCCTCGGAGTCAGTATCCTTCATCTTCCTGGCCATGAGGTTTAGAAACTCAGGGAAGTCAATGGTTCCGTTACCATCTGCATCTACCTCGTTTATCATGTCTTGGAGCTCTGCTTCAGTGGGGTTCTGTCCCAGTGATCTCATCACTGTTCCAAGCTCCTTCGTCGTGATGCAACCTATACAAAACTTCACAATTAGCTTACTCTCCAAAAAAGAAAACAGTGAGCTACTTCACAATTCAAACAAAAATAAGAAAACAGTGAATGCACCAGCTTTCAACTTATGTCCAGAAAATAATTAACAAAGCTAACGATCAATTCTGGGTAACTTATAAGCCCGTACTTAAAATAAAAATGACAAAAATCTTTGTTGGCCAAAAAAAGTCCAACTATACAAATCAGACGCCCTTTTTTAATCGTAAACCAGAACATAAATTCAGAAGATCAAGATTTCAACCATCTTATTAATCAGAATCTCCAACTAGACACCAGAATCAGCAGTGCAGCACACAAACGGATAACTATACTTAGAAACTCCCTCAATTAATGTTACTTGTATTTTATATTCAAGGATCACAATAAAATGAGCTAGCATAACTAGTTCCAAAGTGGTAAATTACAAACAAAGCTGCTCAGAATTCACATAACAGCTAAAAAGGAATCCCCCACGAGAGAACTAACATCATCCCTGACATACTATTCTTCCTCAAACAAATCTGTTGCCAGAATTTATATCAGTCTAATTTGGCATAAACAGAACGTAATAGCTGCTCTTGTTTAACATCATCGCCTAAAAAGAAGAAAATGATTTCCTTCACTATGGGGAAAAACATGTTCCTTTATAAATATATCATCTCTTTAAGTTACTCGTCCAACCAATACTAAGACATTATTATCAATCATTAACACAAAATCTTCATCCAATTTTCAGTGCAAAAAACTATCCATAACTGATGACACTATGATCAACCTTAAATAAATATTTTCCATTTGAAAACATTTTCCAAGGAAACCATTTACCACAAACCTTTTTTTTTCTGATCGGTAACATTTACCACAAATAATATTTTGAGGAAAGCCTTTTCCATCTTACGAAAAGACAATTGTTCATCTAAACCAAATCAGTTCAAACAAAACGCGCCATAGATTTAGTAAAGGATTTTGGGCGGCATTTAAAACAAGCTAAGACCACAAGATAAAGGCCAACTCTATCGTCAAAATTAGATTATCATTTCTCCTTCTATCTATAATCCAACTCGATTTATTCAACTTCTCCAAAATAGCTCTTTAAAAAATACAAAAATCCATCAAAGTAACATCAAACTACAAGATTTTCCATGTTCACTAGTTTTTTAGCATTTCCTCGGGCTAGGAGAGCAATTGTTCCCTGTTTACCGAGTTAATATTCTAATATATCAATCTGTCACCTTAAAACACCAAAAGGGATTAACACCTCAAATTCAATCAATTAATTCAAACCAAACGTCAGATCTGAAAATAAAATGATTATACACATCCCTACATAAACATCAAACACAAAATATATAATCCTTTTGTACTAATTTATGTGTCACACTTTATTTTTTTTAAGTTTTTTCGCGCAAAGATTGATACATTTACGTATCTAGAAACAATTCATCTTTAAAATTACCATTTTACCTTTGATAATACATTTATAGCGACAAAATGAGATATTTATAGCCACAAAAATGTAAATTTCTTATTTTAGATCACAAGTTTTTAAAAAAAAAAAAAATCTTAATATCATCACATAAATTGGATATAGGCAGAGAGAGAAAGAAAATCGAACCATCTCCGTCCTTATCGAATAGGCTGAAGGCCTCCTTGAACTCAGAGATCTGGTCATCGGTTAGCTGATCCGCCATTTCTTCTTCAATTCAACAACAGAGAAAACTTAAGAGAGAAGATTGTTCTGGAATTTCAGACACACTAATCGTCTTTTCAATTCTCTTCGATTTCGGGACTATGGGATTATTGCTACTTTTATACCAATGACTACACTTTTTATGCTAAATATAATAAGTTAAAAAAAAAAATAGTAGAAAGAAAGAATTGGATTAAAGAAGAATAAATAACAAAATTAGTAAAGACTTGTCTCTCTCCCTTGCATTATATGCGGACGTGATCGGTTTACTTGTTTCAGTGTATCCGTTTTTCCCGCTTTGCCCTTATCGTTTGCTTTGTCATAATAATGTAATAAATATAGTTTTAGAAAATAATCTTAGAAAAATAAAAACAATTAATTTATTTCAAGAATATAAAACTTAGTCTTTCTAAATTTTAGTGGATGGCAACCTATTGTACTACTCTACCTAAAGTGCATATTAGACAATTAAAAAATAACTAAAAGCACTTTTAACTTTTTGAGTTATGTCAATCTTTTTTAGCAAATTGATTATTCAATTTCAACCTATGGAATTAAATTCTCTCTCCACTATATATAGAGATGGTTCTTTTATTATTATATAACATTTAAAGAAATAGACCACAAATAAGTGTTGAGAGCATCTATTTAACCAACTTAATTTTATTGAATAAGTGCGCAAGATACAAGATATTTGTATATAAAATAAATACTATATCAATTATTCCAGTGCCGGCTCTAGGAGAAGGCCACTAAAACATTTGTTTTAGGCCCCCCAAATTGAAGGCCCCAACTTTATGATTAATATTTGGTATTACATTTATTGTAAAATTATTATTATTATTAAAAAGCAACTAAATTTATGTTTTTGAAATGTGATAGAAGTAATTTATAAATACCGAATTTTCTAATAAAAATGTATTAAGTAAAAAGAACAATTTTATAACGTTATTGACAATTAAAAAGGTAAAATGAAAGTCTTTTGTAGTATATTTTAGAGTTGATATTTCTTAAAAAGAGTGAATCATCATTGTTTCAATTCAAAGTATACTTGAACTATTCCAAATATCTAATTATATTTTAGTATATGCTTAACAAAGCGAGATCAGTAAATGATAAAAATTTATAAAAATCTATATTGGCGATGGATCAAAGCTTTGATGAGTATAGTTATAGAATGCCTTCACTAGTGGGAGCTAAAGGATAACTTAGTGGCTAGTCGAGATACGTACAAGGTAATCTATACACCACTTTAACAACACGAAGAAAAACATATAAAATTTTATTTATAAAAGTTTAAGGCCTCTTCTTAAGGTTTGATTTTAGGTCACCTATGCTAATATCTCATCAAATTTGCCATTGATTTTATTAATTTTTTCGAATTCCATAGATTTACTTAATAAAATAATCAACCACTACTTTTTTTATTAAAAAAATAATTGGGAATGTAAAAAGGTGTTCTAATCTCTTCAAAATATTACTCCTATTATCAAAGGGGTAAAATAGTAAACTCAAAAAGCAAGTCAAACAATAAAGAAACAAAAGGAGTGTACGAACTAGTGTAATGTGGTACCATCATTAGATCGCACATCATCTCAGCAACCAGTTATTGCGTGCCACGTGTACTTATATTTTCTGATTTTTCCTTAATTTCAATTAATATCTTTTTCTAAGAAAAAACATTAAAAAAGCAAAAGAACAAAAGAAGGAAAAAAAAGGCCCACTTTTTCTCTCTCTTCCATTAGAGAAAACGCGGTTACGCGTTTCTTACGCGGTATGCTTACGTTGACCTAAAACGAAGGGTGGCTGCCACGTAGGATTATGTCGTTTTCGCTCTAATTGGACAAAAAGAAAGAAATAAATTCTCCCTTGCACCCCGAACTTATACATATTTACTGATTCTCCCCTCCGTTAACTTTCTCTTTTAGTAATAGAACTCTTTCTTTGTTTTTTGGTAATTAGTTAAGGCAGACAAGATGGTTCCATTTTTTCGGGATATATTTATAGTTTTTGAGAAGAATAATATAGGATCGAATGCTCGAGCAAGTAAAGGAGTGCGGAGTGGTAAAATCATAGATTCCTCCGACTTAAGCAAATATCTCGAATTAGAATTTTGAAAACGAATAATTTTGTAATAGGGAGCATATTACATCTAATAACTACCTATACATTGCAAATCTAAATTAATTAAGCTAGAAAGTTTTCGAATACTAAGCTAGTGTTTGTGCAGATATTTGACTGAACTTGAAAAAAAAAATTTAACCCAAAGTTGCAGTAAAAATAAATTTTGAAAGTTGAAGTCGTGTTTGGACATGTTATTATTTGAACAAAAGTTGAAGTTTTGTGATTGCAAGAAAAAACTAACTTGAAAATTTTTGAACTTTTCTTCCCCAAAACATGATCATCTTTCATAAACAAATAATATTTTGATTTTTTATTTTTTAAAAAAGGCCAAAATCTATAGCAAACGAGAGTTAAGTGTTAAAGGCGAGAAAGGTAAAAAATAAAAACTCAACCAAGTATTGGTTTGGGGATTAAATCACAAACATGATGTGTTAACCATTTTATGTAGCACGGAAATGACCGTTGAAGTTACATTTTTGTTTACTCTTAAAATTGAATAACAATTAAACTTATAATGTTATTTTAAGAACATATAATTTCACTCAATACCAATTAATAAGTATGAAAATTAATAATAAAAAGTTAACAATAAAGCAAAGCAGTGTTGAAATTTAGCCCTCGAGCTAGAATGTCCTCGAACTAATTGATGCTAATGTAAGAAAGCAAAAAATAAACTAATGAACGAGAATGTATAAGCGAAAGAGAATGTTATATCGTTTTGATATGTGTGAATAATGTGTTTTACAAATGATTAGAACTCTCCTTTATATAGTAGAATAATTCTACTTATGGTATAACTCTAAATACAGAAGAAAATCCCATGATTAGCTAAACAACCACTCTTGATTCGATCTGTTTCGAGATTTTCGCCATGATTGTCGACCAGTCACAGATATCTCATTTCCCGTTATTGTGTTATCTTCGGTCTTGATCGATGTCTGCCCTGTTTGGTCTTGATTCTTACTGGCTTCGATCTCGACAAGTACCTCGGATTCCAAACTCGGTACTTTGTCCTTGTGCCTCGGCCTGATCTCCTATGGGGACGACCTTCGATACATTTCCCTAGTCTCGATCAAATGGCAAAATTAGGTGGACCCGATTTTAACCGTATACAGATAGTTCCCTCTTTTTTGGAGTGTAATGACAAGAAACGAAATGAGTCTTCTTACCTCGACCTGCCATCCCATGCCATCACCCTTGTGGCATAAGCGACGGAAGTGACTGAAACGTCCCGTCGGTACAGTTCCCCAAGTTATTAATGTGTTCCAGCTGGTGATCGGCTACTAGTGCCCTAGAATCGCCGTCGTGAATCCCATAAATAGGCCTCTTTTTACGCTCTTTCAAACTTTACCTTCACCCTTTTCTAATCTCCAAAGTTTTTTTACATCTTCTAAGTTCTTTCTTTCTACAAAATCTTTAGGTTTCGCTGTTATGCCTTACTCAAACACCAAGTCTTCTTATCTTCTTCTTCATTCAAACTCAAACCAAATGGCAAAAACATCAAAAACGGTACCACAGAAAGAAACTGCTTCCTCTTCTTAATTGGCCAGTGGGAAAGCACCGGTGGAACCCCGCCTTGAGGAATATTTTTTGGTAATCAGTTAAGGCATACAAGATGGTTACATTTTTCGGGATAAATTTATAGTTTTTGAGAAGAATAATATAGGATCGAATGCTCGAGCAAGTAAAGGAGTGCGGAGCGGTAAAGTCATAGAGTCCTCCGACTTGAGCATTCGAATTTTGAAAACGAATATTTTTTTAATAGGGAACGTATTACATCTAATAATTGCATATACATTGCAAATCTAAATTAATTAAGCTATAAAGTTTTCGAATACTAAGCTAGTGTTTGGGCATATATTTGACTGAGCTTGAAAAAAAGAATTTGAAGTTGTGTTAAAAATAAATTTTAAAAGTTAAAGTTGTGTTTGGACATGTCTTTATTTGAAGAAAAGTTGAAGTTTTGTGATTGCAAGAAAAAACTAACTTGAAATTTTTTGAATTTTTTTTTCCCAAAACATGATCATATTTTGAATATATATATATATATATTTTTTTAAAAGCCAAAATCTATAGCAAGAGTTAAAGTGTTAACAACGAGAAAGGTAAGAAATAAAAACTCAACCAAGTATTAGTTTGGGGATTAAATCACAAACATTATGTATTAACCATTTTACATAGCATAGAAAGGACCTTACACTGACCGTTGACGTTACATTTTAAATCGCACGTTGTGTTTATCTTGTTAAATCACATGAACCTTTACTATTTTTTTTTGGGGGGGAGGGGGGGGAGGAGTTTCTCAGACTCCTGAGTGGAGATTCTTTATTCGAGTTGGGCAGATAGTGCGAGCTCTTTTGAAAAGTGAATGAAGGAAAGCCGCAGACAGTCCTTGGGGGTTGATCTCCAAGTTCTGATTCTGTCTCGTCTGATAATAAAAATACCTCTGTAAGGATTCTATCTCAACATGATCATCATCTGCAGTCCCCGGGAAGGGGGATCAAATAGCGGTAGCTTGCTTCTCTCCTGGACGAATGGCGACTTATGTAGTGGTCGACCTTCCTACCAGAATGCCTTCTTGGTCTAAAGCTTTGATATTGAACATCTCATTATTTACCGCTGATAGAAATTCAATCGGAGTTCGAGTTTTCTTTAAAAAGCTTCTCACTAACTGATTTTATTTAGCGAGGAACCGTTTCACCCGGCGTCGAATGATTAAAGCTAGAAGCAGCGCTAGTACGTCACTCGATGCTCCTCGGCTCACTTCGGTTGCAAAAGACTTTCTCCATAGGCGCATGTCTCAGCAACACAAAACCAGGGTTTCGCTCTAGCCCTAGTAGAGGTCCGAGTAGACTAGACTATAAGGGCCATCATCCAAGGACCTGCCAGACCGCGATTATAAAAGAAAAAGAAGAAAGTTATTGTTCAATGAGCTTGAGATAGCTGCCTGATGAGAATGTTCGAATTTGGAGCAGAGGCGGATTCAGAATTTTAAGAGGATGGGTGCACGGTTGTAAAGAGGTGCATCTAGAATTATATTTAATGGGTTTAACTTTAGTCTCTCACCATGAACCCACTACACTTTTAAAATTATAGGTTCAAAATTATATTCTTTGTGAAATTATAGTAATTTTCCATGCTATGTGCCGATGACATAGTTCTGATTGATGAGTCGCAAGCCGGTGTTAGCGAGAAGCTGGATGTTTGGAGACATGATTTTGAGTCTAAGAGTTTCAAGCTGAGTAGGACGAAGACATAATACCTGGAGTGTAAGTTCAACGCTGAGCCAGGGGAAGTGGGCATGGATGTGAGGCTTTAAGTAGAGTCAGCTTTAAGTACCTTGGGTCGGTTATTCAGCGGGGAGGGAAGATCGGCGGGGAGGGAAGATCGACGAGGATGTCACACACCGTATTGTAGTAGCATGGATGAAGTGGAGATTAGCATCTGGAGTCCCGTGTGACAAAAGAGTGCCACCGATACTCAAAGATAAGTTCTATAAAGTGGTGGTTAGATCGGCCATGATGTACGGGACTGAGTGTTGGCCTGTTAAGAACTCAAATATCCAAAAGATGAAAGTAGCAGAAATAAGGATATTGAGGTGGATGTGCAGGCACATTAGGATGGATAGGATTAGGAATGATGATATTCGGGAGAAGGTGAGTGTGGCTTCCATTGATGATAAGATACGGGAAATGAGACTCAGATGGTTCGAGCATGTACAGAGGAGGAACCCAGATGCCCCGGTAAAGAGGTGTGAGAGACTGGTTGTGGAGGGCACGAGAAGAGGTAGAAGAAGAAGTATTGGGGAGAGGTGATCATGCAGGACATGGCAAGACTTCAGATTTCTGAGGACATGACACTTGATAGGAAGATGTGCAGGTCGAGTATTAGGGTTGTAGGTTAGGAGGTAGTTGAGTCTTGCCTTACTTCGTACCATTGTGAGACTAGTCTGGTAGAGTTTTTGTCTAAGCTAGCTAGTGGCAATGTCGGGTCTTACTATTTCGCTTTTCAGTGCCAGACCTATTTACTAGCTATTTTGCTTTACATCTTTCTTTTGGGTTTCATGATGTTCCTATTTTTCCTATGATTTATGTGGTGATACTGATATTCTCTCCTTTTGTCTTTTTTTCCTCTTGAGCCGAGGGTCTTTCGGAAACAGCCTTTCTACCCCTTCGGGGTAGGGGTAAGGTTTGCGTACAAACTACCCTCCCCATACCCCACTAGTGAGATTTTACTGGGTTGTTGTTGTTGTTGTTTCACATATATTTGTACTCCATGCCAAAAACAAAATCGTTCGGAGTGGGATTTGAATATAGGAGTCTTTGAGCATGGGCGCACATATATATATTTAAGTAATTTTGAAAAAATATAATATTATTACAATAATTTAGGGGGGGAAATATGGATTCACGTGAATCCATATCCTCAAGCCGGATACGCCTGTGATTTAGAGGTGAGCATATGATTGATATCCGTATTTTAAACCAAAAAGAAAAAAGAAAAAAAAGGTTAAAGAGTATAGTAGGCTAGTCGAAAATGTTATGGATCTAGTTTGATAATTTTCTAATCTATATGTCCTTGAATTTAGACTTTTATTGGTAAAAGGGACCAAGAAATAGTTTTGATTAACTTGAACAACTTCAGGACTATGATATTTGCCCATGATCACGAGTTTAAGTGGATAATGACCTTAAAAATCTTTTGCTTTTCTTATAAAGTGCAAACATATCCATATGTGGACATCTAGGTTGCATTGTTGCTTGACATTAGGGGTGCTCATGGTTGAGATTGATTTTTTCCTTAACAAAAAATCAAATCAAGTAAGTTGGTTTTTAAAATGTTGGAATCAAATCATATCAATTAAGTCAGTTTTTTAGCGATTTGGTTTTTATCGATTTTTTGTTTTTTTCGGTTATTTATCGAGTTTTTTCTTAAATAACAGACATACACTACCAAACACATATTCCGGCGACTACATTTTCAATGTAACACTATCAAACCCATTGCTCTTTGATAAATCTATCATTTACCATGATATATTGATGATAATTGAACAAAATAGTGATGAATAATTTAAGTACTCAATTAAAAATTAATTATTTTAACATGAAATAATTCTTGTACTTAGTAAAAGCAAACTATCAATTAAAGTAGAATGTAAAGACAAATAATAAGATTATTGTAATAGCAAAGAACTAGACTTAAAATACAAAGGACTAATATGTACCATAACATTTTAGAAACTTTATATAAAAATGTGCATATATATAGGTGTAATAATAAATTTAAATAGCTACCTTCTATAGTCGGTTTGGTTCAGGGTTTTTTCGGTTATTTTTTTTATTAAAACCAAAACCAAACCAGATTTGATCGGTTTTTAAAATTCAAAACCAAAACCAAACCAAACCTAAAAGTATCGATTTTTTTGGTCGGTTTGATTCTATTTTCGGTTTGGTTCGATTTTTCGGGTTTTTATGAACACCCCTACTTAACATATTATATGTGTACACGCAGAGACAGAGAGAAAATTGAACCTTATGGGTTCAGGTTTGTAATCATTTTAAGTTACTGAATTCTAAATTAATAATTTGTACATATTCAATAAATTTCTTCAGACAAATACATGATTTGATCGAAAACTACTGGTTCGATCGAACACGCATCCCGCACTCTGCCTCCGCCCACATGTACACGCACATGGTTATTAATAAAAGAATTAATTATACTCGGTGTTTATATCAAACTGTCTAATTATAAATAGGTATATATCGAGTCCTTTTACATTTCTTATTTCTCTAATGATCTCTGCTTATCAACGTTTGGATCTTCGAAATTTATTAAGCTATGCATTGTTTTATCATACTAGTCCATCGCACGCGCGTTGCGCATTTATCCCATATAATTAATACATAATTGAAAATTGTATCAATTTAACATGAATGATAAAACACTTTGAATCATGATTGCATTTAGAAATCATAACAATTTAAATATGTAAGCAAAGAAAAATAGAAGGAGAAAATAAAATGTATAAACCGTAAATGTTAGCTCAAAAAAATTATTATATGCATGGAAGTAAAAGAGCTTATCTTTGTAAAGTGAAGAATTTAGATACATGTACCTTAATAAATCCTTTGATAATTCCAAGTCAAATTTAATGTTACAAAACTAACTTTTGTTATCGATATTGAAGGTATTATTAGTACTATAACTTTTAAGGCATACTAATAATATTTTAGGATCATTTTGGTCTTTTATATTCAACTTTTATTTTTCATATATATAATATAGTATGATATGATATATAATATACTAAAAAAAGCCAAATTGTATAAGAAATGTAATAAATTCCATCCTTAAATTTTCTCTCCGATTCACCTAAGACAAGTGAAAAGTCGTATTGCCATGTCCTCGTTGATTCCAATTAAATGGCGAAGTTTTTTCCGATTCAGTCGTTTTAGGTAGTCATAATTTATCATTTAATAGGAATCCAATTGAATAGCCATCTTCATTTCGTGTACAGTTCTCTACTGAAACTGACATAGCATGATTCCAAATAAAATATTTAATGGCAAGTAATTAAACTTTTTGGTAGAGGGTAGATAATTGCATAAATTAACTTTGTCTAAACGGCTTTACACTTATAATATAATAGTATAATATAGTATAGTATAATGAACAATTCTCTACTTCTCTAATATAAAGATATCCGAAAAATACTGAAATAGACCTTTACTATTATAAATCAACTTTATCAGCCTTAATAGTAGATTTCACTTTCAATTTCGACGTGTATAGAGATTAAATGTGACAAACATTACCAAAACAATCACGTAAATTTACTAAAATGTAATGCGTGTCGTTTCATTAGGAATTTACTAAGAAACAATCTGGTCCAATTAGGTGTCGACAAAACCCAAATACAAATAAAAAATGCACATAGTTTCAGTTATTTATATCATAATCATAAGGAGAAGATATATTTGTTTTTGTTAAGGATTTATGTGGTTTAGATTATGCAAACTTCTAAATTATTTAAGAAAATGGTTACCACAATTCAAAAATAACCAGATTTAAAAGTGATAATTGGAAAATAGTCACAGTTTCATTAGTAATTAAATTTAGCCACTTTTTATGTAAAGATAAATCTTAACGAAAACACTGTTCAAATTTCGAAAATATTCCAGCATAATATACGGGAGTTCGAATTTTTTACATGTGAACTTCCAGCATAATATACTGGAACTCCAGTATATATTATGATGGAATTTCGGTAAATATACTGGTCCAACATAATATGCTGGAAGTTCATACACAAATGCTTCAATCTCCAGTATATTATGATGGAACTTTCCGTGTACTGGAGTTCCAGCATAATATGCTGGGAGTTTATACACAGGTGCATCAATGGAACTTTTCGTGTTGCAGTAAAATATTGACTATTTTTAATGACTTTGCAAACGCTGATTATTTTCAATTACCAATCCGAAAATTGGTTAGCTCGTGCTATTTTTACATTTCCATTTGATTTGATTAATTTCATTGGAGTAATGAAATTAATAAGCAAGGAAAAAATTGGATATAATTAAAGTGTCTAAGCATAATAAGCAGGATAGTATAATACTCTAACCAAACAAATATCGAAAGGAGAAATGTTAACGCAAACGATCAAATAATTACTTTGATGGTTTTTTATGAAAGAATTTTTCAGTGGTTTAATTGGAGAAAATTTCATCTGGAATATATGTATTGCTTCTTCTAATTCCAATCATGCCTAATTTAATTGTACACATTTTCTTACACCTGTAATTAAGGGCGGAGTTAGCATATGCCTTACGGTGTAGCTGTAACAGTAATTTTGATCCATTATTTTAAAAACCTATTTAATATGTATAAAATATTAACTTAGAACATAATAACTTTAAAATTCCACAATATCGAACCCATAAACTTCAAACTTTGACTTTGCTTCTGCTTGTAACTTAACAACCATATAGTTTTCATTGTTTTCCCCTTTTTTTATGTTTTCTATGCTGGTCATACCATACTGCATGGAATTTAGTTACGAACAACATATTAACTTTAATTCTCCAACTTTTTTTTTTTAACTTTTCATTTTATACTTTTATTTTTCTTATAAATATAATATGGAAATTAGAGTAATATAGACTAACATTAAATTTAATTAAGAGTTTCAAAATAATTGAAAATAAAATTTTTGGGTTAAGGACAGAAAAAATAAGGGTTGATATCAAGATTGTATAATAGAAGAATTAATCTAAATAGCCACTCACTCAACCATTTCAACTAGAAATCACACACACAAACACACACACATATATATATATATATATATTGCTAGAAAAAGCAAGCAGTAAACTCAACGGCTATTTGTATAAAGATTCCACAAAAGTTGGGGCGATTTGCAGTCATACCTTACATAACAACCACCTTTTAATCTATACCCTATTTTTAAAAATTATTGATTTGGTAGCCAGTTGACAAAAAATCTGCACTAATATGACCATTTTACCCCTGACAAAACATATAAACACACTTTACGATTTAAATCACGCACAAAACACTTCACTCCTCCTCCATCACTCCGTCTCTTCTCAGATCTCCTCTCCCAAACCAGAAATTTGAACCATACTCAAATTCAAAATTCAAATTGTAAGTTTTCGAATCTGATTAATGTTCATGATACCTGGGATTTTCAATGACGAAGTTTTGGACTACATAACATGCTGTAGTTTTTTCTAAAGTTTTTGGTTTATTTGCTAAACAATTTTTTTTTTTTTTGCTAAACTTCAGCACTAATAATATGCTTAAGTTATGTACTGTATTCTACAGTTTTTTGATGAGTTTTTTCAAAAACTTCAGCATATATGCTGACGTTGTTAAGTTCATTTTCCAAACACTTCAGCATAAATGCTGAAGTTTTTCTTTAATTAAGGTATTTTTTGACTTTATAGAAAAATAATATTAAAAAAAGCGCAGAAAAACATTCAAAGAAAAACTTATGCATCTTGTGCTGAAGTTTTTTAGATCATTTGCTAATACTTCAGCTCTCGAGATGCTGAAGTTTTCTCCTGGATACAATAGTTTTGTCATGACCTTTTCCAAAAACCTCAGCACAATATGCTGAAGTTTTTTAGATCATTTGCTAATACTTCAGTTCTTCAGATGCTGAAGTTTTCTCCTGGATACAATAGTTTTGTCATGACTTTTTCCAAAAATCTCAGCACAAATATGCTGAAGTTTTTTAGTTCATTTTCTAATACTTCAGCACTGAATGTGCTGAAGTTTTTCTCCTGTGCTATGTAATTTTCTCCTGCATGCTCAAGTTAAATATAGTTTGTGCTTAACTTTTGTCCTACATTAATCAGCTTTGT
>ML433643.1:17247-48060 GCA_005239525.1 Nicotiana knightiana
AACAATCAAATATTTCCTCTATCTTTTGGTGTAGCAGAATCAGAAAACAATGAGGCATACATTTGGTTCTTCGGAGAAATGAGAAAAGCAATTCAAGTCCGTCATGAACTGGTTTTCTTTTCAGGTAGAAACCAGTCGATTGCAAATATGATTAGAAAAGTTTATCCTGAATCTCACCATGGTATCTGCCTCTATCACTTTGAGAAAAAATTAAAGCAAATACATGCAAAAGTCATGGTAATAAATCTTTTTCAAAGTGCTGCAAGGTCATACAAACGTGAAGATTTTAATAAGTTAATGTCCCAACTCAAAAGTGTTGACAAGAAAATATACAATTACATAATGGAAGAGCCTCCAGAAAGATGGGCTCGATCGTGGTTCCCACGGCGACGTTATGATATGCTGACAACAAACATTGTAGAATCAATGAATTCCGTGTTACTAAAAGCGAGAGAAATGCCTATTTTAAGAATGTTAGATTACATCCAAGAAAAGTTGGGAGAGTGGTTTTACGAATGGAGGAAAAAAGAAAATGAAACTTTTTACAAAGTATCAATATGGGCAGAAGAAGAGATGACTAAGAAGATGGACTTGGCTTGCAAAATGATTGTGAGTATATTTATTAACTTCAGGATTTACTTTCAGCATGTTTTCTCTATAGCATAATCACTTCTGCTTTTTATATCTGGTACAGTGATTTACTGCTTACACATAAAAAACTTCATATTAGCTGAAGTTTTGTCCCTAGATTCTATAGTTTTGTCGTCATGAGCTTTTTGTAAAAACTTCAGCACCCATCATGTTGAAGTTATGAGCTTTATGAAAAAATTTAGTAGAAGATGCTGAAGTTAATTCGCTCACTTGTAAAAACTTCAGCACACCATGTGCTGAAGTTTTGTCCTGGATTCTATAGTTTTGTAGTCATGATCTTTTTCAAATACTTCAGCATAATTACTTCTGCTTTTTATATCTGCTGCAGTGATTTACTGCTTACATATAAAAAACTTCATACTTTTTNCATTATGGACTTAAAAAGGAGAACTTGTGACTGCTTGGAATTTCAACTTGATGATGTCCACATGCAATTGCTGTTATTAATAAAAGATATTTACAAAAATCTGATTACTGCTCAAAATGGTATTCAAAGGAAACATAGTTCAAAACATATGAAGGACATGTGAATACTGTGGGAGATCAAAAATCATGGGATATTCCACCAAATGTAGAATCTGAGATTACAAAACCTCCCGATGTGGAGATTTTACAAGAAAGAAGACAAAAGAAGAGGCATATGCCAACGACTGAATCAGTACCATGGAAGTATACCAAATGCAGTCTATGTAAACAAATTGGGCATAATAGAACAACTTTCCTATCTTCTCCAGCACCTCATCCATACTCGAAGAAACACGCTGAAAAATACTCTAACGTTCAATAATTTTTGGCAGAATTTAGACTTTCATTTTTGTATGATATATTTCAAATGTGATTGTTTTCATACAAATTAAAAAAGACTCTTGCACTCTTTTATATATTACTGAAGTACAAACCACTTCTGCATAATTTCTTCCATTGAAAGCTTCCTACTTTCGCTTGCACCAGACGTTCTTTCTTCAAAAAAAGATAAAAGACTAAGGATGAATATAAATTTTACAAAACTTAACTTCAGCCTCATAATTTCCAGACAATAAATGTAAATGTAAGATAAGTAGATGATAAAAGACAAAAAGTGGCTAGTAAATGCGAAAAAGATAAGTATCAATTTAAAAAAAATGCTAAAGTTTAGTCGTCATGAGCTTTTATGAAAAATGCTGAAGTAAATTAGTTCATTTGTAAAGACTTCAACACATAATGTGCTGAAGTTTTTATCACTGGATTCTATAGTTTAGTCTTCATGAGCTTTATGAAAAACTTCAGCACAAGATGTTGAACTAAGTTAGTTCATTTGTAAAGACTTCAACACATAATGTGCTAAACTTGTTATCACTGGATTCTATAGTTTTGTCTTCATGAGCTTTATGAAAAACTTCAGCACAAGATGCTAAACTAAGTTAGTTCATTTGTAAAGACTTCAGCACATAATGTGNTAAATTAGTTCATTTTTTAATACTTCAGCAAACACTGTGCTGAAGTTATTATCCCTGGATTCGATAGTTTTTTAATATCCTATGCTGCACTTTTTGTCCCTGGATTCTATAGTCAATTAGTTCATTTGAAAAAATTCCAGCATATTGTTTACCTAAGACAAAATAGACAAACGTATTTGATAATTCAAATACAAGAAAAATTTAAAAGACAGAGATCACATTATTCACACAATTTATTTTATTTTCACTACAAATTACAATCGACAATAACAACAAAAATAACAACAACAACAACAACAACAACAACAACCACCACTACCACCACCACCACCACAACAACAACAACAACAACAACAACAAGGAGGATCATCTATTTCGCCCTGGAGTTATATTCTAGTTTACCAGAAAAGCTATATCCCCCCTTTTGCTACACAAATGTTGTTTCTGAAAAAACTTTACTATGAACGTACATATTTTGATCACTCCCAGTCCCAACTATTGCTTCACAAGATGGAAGCTTTTGCTGTTTATGGTAGTTTTTACTAGCAGGTAGAAACCAAGATATGTCATTCTGATGTAAAAAGTTTGGGGTTTTTACATCAGACATGACTAGAAAATTATAGACATGAGACATAGGGGAATGAAGAGGAGTAGTTGCTATTTATGGAGAGTCATCTAAGGTTCGAGGATCTCCCAGGGGAATGAATATCTCCATGACTAGAAAATAGGAGACATGACACATTCTTTTCTTCTGCTGGACAACCTGCTCAAATGAGCTTGGATAACCTTGACAACTACGTTCAAGGTTAATCTTGTGCTGGAATGATTCATAGACAATAAACTTTGGTCTGATTCTTTACCAATCAGCCTTTATTTGATCCCACTTTTGCATAAGGTTACACATTGGTACGTTATTGTTCCAATCATACTTCAAACTATCCCACTTTTGCAAAATTTCTTCCATTTAAAGCTTCATACTTCCACTTGCAAGAGACATTCTTTCTTCTAAAAAAGATGAAGTCAATGATAACTATGAAAATTTTCAATTGAAGAGATTATTAATATAGCCAAAGAGTGCACCTAATCAATTTATTAAAAATAAATGTAAAAGTAACTTTTCAGGTCTGTTTTATTGTTTTACGTTCAGAGAAATTCAATGTAAAAAGATAAGTAGGTGGTAAAACAAGTGGTAAATGTTACTTCAGCTTGTCCACAATATTTGTACAGTATAAAATAACTTCATTACAATTGTGCAGAAGTTTTTATCCCTGGATTCGATAGTTTATATAGCCAAAGAGTGCACCTAACCAATTTAATATCTATAAATGTAAAAGTAAATTTTCAGTTCTGTTTAATGCTTTACGTTCAGAGAAATTAAATGTTATAAGATAAGTAGGTGGTAGGTGAAACTAGTAAATNAAAAATTTCAACATTTTATGATGAAGTAAATTAGTTCATTTGTAAACTTTTCAGCACGTAATGTGCTGAAGTTTTTATCACTGGATTCTATAGTTTAGTCGTCATGAGCTTTACGAAAAACTTCAGCATGAGATGGTGAACTAAGTTAGTTCATCTTTAAACACGTCAGTACCTTACGTGCTGAAGTTTTTATTACTGGATTCTATAGTTTAGTCGTCATGAGCACAAGATACTGAAGTAAATTAGTTCATTTGTAAATACTTCAGCATCCTAGGTGCTGAAATGTATTCTATAGTTTAGTCGTCATGAGTAAACTTCAGCACAAGATGCTGAAGTAAATTAGTTCATTTTTAAATACTTCAGCTACAATTGTGCTGAAGTTTTAATACCTGGATTCGATAGTTTAGTCGTCATGAGCTTTATGAAAAACTTCAGCACAAGATGCTGAAGTAAATTAGTTCATTTTTAAATACTTCAGCTACCATTGTGCTGAAGTTTTTATCCCTGGATTCGATAGTTTAGTCGTCATGAGCTTTATAAAAAACTTCAGCACAAGATGCTGAACTAAGTTATTTCATTTTTAAACACGTCAGCACCTTACATGCTGAAGTTTTTATTACTTGATTCTATAGTTTATTCGTCATGAACTTTATAAAAAACTTCAGCACAAGATACTGAAGTAAATTAGTTCATTTGTAAACACTTCAGCACGTAATGTGCTGAAGTTTTTATCCCTGGATTCGATAGTTTAGTCTTCATGAGCTTTATGAAATTAGTTCATTTGTAAAATGTTCAGTACTCTCTAATTTGATAATCCGAATAGAAGAAAAATTTAAAAGACAAAGAACACATAATTCACACAAATTAATGTATATTCACAAAATCCAAATTTCGTTTTCACTTACATCCTTGAAAAAAAATGAATTTTTATTTTTTCATTTACAAGCTATTCTCTATTCAAACAAATTCACACAAAGTCTCTTTATATTCTCCATAGTCATGTCCTTCTTGTCCTTCTGGACTTTCATAGTTTCTGTCTTGTTTCCACTTTCCATGATCACAAAAGACATGCTTAAATGGTGTGCATCTAGAAATTTGTGGGAAGCAAAGATAATGAAGGAGACGTCTAGAAATTTCACGTGTGAAGGAGACTGGCCATAGTTTGTGTTGCATCACAAATATCCCAGAACTCGAGTTTGTCATGCACCACAATCTGTGGCAAGTCTCCTTCACACATGAAATTTCAGGATGTCTCATTCATTATCTTTACTTCCCCACGAATTCCCTGCTACACCCAATAAGCAAAATATGATGAAGTTATACTCTATTAAAAAAATTCACACAAAGTATCTTCATATTCTCCATAGTCATCTCCTAATTTCTCTTCTGGAGTATCATAACCGCTTTCCTTTTTCCACATTGCATGAGCCCACAGATTTGCAGCCAATTCTCTCCTTAATGTAAGAGCCCGACTTTGATTGAAATTAAAGACATCTTCTCTCTTCAAGCGCATGTCCATGAACTTAATAGTATATATATATCACAATCAACACTACAAAAACACGTGAAACAAAAATTGAAGAATAATTAACACAAGAAGAAAAAATAATAAACATAAGATGCATTGTTAAAAGATATGCCAAACACGTACTTGTTACCCTGTAGGGGTGTCTTCATCCACATAATTTGAAATTTATCCACACAATTTTCTGCCCAACTCTTATTGTGTGATGCAAAGTCCAAGCATTTGAGACAGTGTGGGATCAACCGGGCATAAATTTCGACATGTTTAAACTCACTTTCATATGCTTGATTTTTTAAAGAATCATACACATATATAATTTTCTCTTTAAAGCTCAAAATTCCAAAAAAGTTGTGCGTTGATGTCTGTTTCCCTGTTGGCGGAAGTCGAAATGGATTTTCAGCACATGCCCATGAGATCCCACATGAGAGGTCAGTGCCTCTTACATAGTTGGCCACCATTTCACCAGTTGATTGATCATCAAACCAAGTATACTATGTAAGTTCCTGAAACACCACTTCCTCTTCTTCTTTAGATGTCCTTTTTCTCTTTAATTTACTTTTTGACTTTTCCCTCATTTTAAAATTTTTTTTCTTTTCGTCATCTGTAGGGTGAACAATACCTAGTTTAGTCATGTACTGATCAAAAAGTAAATCTGTTGTTGTACATCTTGATTTTGAATAACTTGGAAGATGATAACAATATTTTTTTCACAAGAAATATATGCCCACTTCAATATGCTGCAATAGAACAACAACAAAAGAAAATTATAAGTATGAATTGAGCATATAAGTATGAAAACTTTGAAAAAATGCATTACAACTAGAAACTACAAACTGTATGACAAAAACTTAAGCATATTGAGTTTTAAGTTTTAGGAAATAATCTAAAAAAGCTGCAGCATGTTTGCTTTAAAAAGTTTAGAAAAAAAAAATAGAGACTGCATGTCAAAACTTCAGCATACACAAGCTGAAGTTTTAGTTTTAATTGCTAAACTTCAGCACTAAAAATATGCTTAAGTTATGTCCTGCTTTATATACTATAAAAATAAGCTGAAGTAATGTCCTGCTTTCTATACTATAAAAATAACCTGAGATTTTGAGAAATACAGTTGAAAACTAAATCAAAAAACAAACTTAATAACTTACTTCATCCGAAAGATCAGAGTTAGGATCCACAAGCTCGGTAAAGAACGACTTTGGAATGTGCATTCTAGCTAATATGAATGGATTGTAATTATATTCACTATCATCCTTCTTCAGCCAGTCATTAAATTTTCCAATAATTTCACTGTCTCGACTAATATAATGGAAGGGACACCTTCGTGCAGTCTTTCCTCCTTTCCAGTCTTTCCCCCTTCACTTTTGTTTAGGAACAACATAAGGAGATTTCAACCAAATACTCTCCAAATGAATCATTTTCTCTTTTTAACTGGTTTTCTTTTTGGTTGCTCTTCCTGTTGTTCCGTCACAACTAACTGCTGCATTTCAGCAGCAGGGGAAGATTCCACAGCCATGCTAGCACCTACTTCAACAACTCCTGATGTTCCATCATAGCCAACTGCTGATGTTCAGCAGCAGGGGGAAATTCCATAGTCCCTTCTATACTACCCATTGAAAATGAACATATGTTGAAGTTGGGAATATCACTGGTGTCCCTCATAACATTAGGAGACATGGAAATCTTCCTTCTTTTAGGATTTGGAAGAAGTTGTGATGCATCAGATGATATCTGCAAAAGCAAGAAAATATATACATAAATACAACTGATACAAAACACACATTAGGCAAAACAAAACAACTTGTAATCGAATTGCAGAAAATAACTACCTAGTCTAAGTGCACAGATGGTGTTTGAACAGATCCACTTCCACTAGGGTTAAATATGCCTATATCTTCATGCAAAAAAAAAAAAATTAAATAACACTGACTAAATTTTATAAAACAATACAAACACAATTCACACCTGTTTGTGAGCCAACAGGTGTGAATAGATGTATTTCTCCTTTTTCATATAGCCGAAGAATCTCACCAATTTCTTTTGAAGCTGCATCTAATCCTTCTAAATAATAATAAAAAAACATATAATAAAAAATAAAGTATTTAAATTTCAAACTGTAAAAAATATACTTGGATCAAATTTAATAAATTCATGATCTATGGAATACCTTGACATTTGTCTTACACTGTGGTTTCCTGCACGCTTTTGTCGATATCAGCAGCTCCAGCTTCATCCAATTGTGTAGCAACATCAAGGAGCATTTGAGTATTCTCTGAAAGAATTTTATCAACTCTATCTTTATTAAATTCAGCATCATCAGAGAGTTTTTCAGTTGTATTACTTTCACTGCATGTTCATAAAGAGGGGGGGGGGGCATATAAATGACCTATATATATCATATATATATATAGAAAAATTTTATACCTGTATTATGAATTTCCTGTGCCGCTTCACCTATCAAAGCGATTTCAGCGCAAATAACAAGTGCATCTGCAAACGGATTACCTCTCTCAATATTGTTACACGCATCACTAGATGTTCGTTGTTTAGTACCAACAGGTGCATGATCTCCATCACCACTTGGTACGTCTCCTTCATAATCAACACCTTGATCATCTATACCTTTCTTGCTTGCAACATTCACAGTTGATAAATGTCATCAACTACATCTTTTCTAGGTTGATCAACGCTGGGATGTTCGTTGTTAAATTGTTGTTCAACACCTTGATCTCCTTCAACATCCACTCTCGCAGGAGTAACATTTTGATGCGCTTCATCATGAGCAGCATTCATATCCAATAGATTCTCAAATGAGTTATTCATCCTATCATATTGTCGAGACTTCATAAAGGAGCCATCATCTGTTCCATTTGATTTCTCGACAATCTTGAACAACTCTTGGAACTTTTCATCAAAATATTCCTAGAAAAAAATTACTAACAATGATTAATCTAAATAACATTAGCACAGAAAAAAAAGACTTCTCTATAAATTAGCTTACCTTGACTTTTCCAAAAACTTCATCAACAATAGCAGATCGCTCATCCTCTTTAAACTGAGCAACAACTTCTTTTGCAATTAATTTTCTTTCTGCTTCTGCTTTTCTTTTAACCTCATTCGTTACCCTCTAGTATAGAGACACAAAACAAAACTTCAGGTACAAAAAAATGCTGAAGTGCATCACAAAGAGAAACAAAACTTAAGCTACTACTATACTTCAGCTACTAGCATGCTGAAGTTCATCACAAAGAGAACAAAAACTTCACATGCTGAAGTTTTTTTTCATCACGAAAAAAAAAACAGAATAAAACTTCAGCTACTAGAATGCTGAAGTTCAGGAAAAATAAAATAAAACTTCAGCTACTAGAGTGCTGAAGTTCAGGAAAACAAAACAAAACTTCAGCTACTAGAGTACTGAAGTTCAAGAAAAATAAAAAAAACTTAAGCTACTAGAATGCTGAAGTTCATCACAAAGAGAACAAAAACTTCAGCTACTAGAATGCTGAAATTCATCAAAAAGAGAACAAAAACTTCAGTTACTAGAATGCTGAAGTTTAAGAAAAACAGAACAAAACTTCAGCTACTAAAATGCTGAAGTTCAGGAAAATAAAACAAAACTTCAGCTACTAGAGTACTGAAGTTCAAGAAAAACAGAACAAAACTTCAGCTACTAGAATGCTGAAGTTCATCACAAAAAGAACAAAAACTTAAGCTCCTAGAATGCTGAAGTTCATCACAAAGAGAACAAAAACTTCAGCTACTAGAATGCTGAAGTTCAAGAAAAAACAGAATAAAACTTCAACTAGTAGAATGCTGAAGTTCAGGAAAAACAAAACAAAACTTTAGCTACTAGAGTGCTGAAGTGCATCACAAAAAGAACAAAAACTTAAGCTAGTAGAATACTGAAGTCATCACAAAGAGAACAAAAACTTCAGCTACTAGAATGCTGAAGTTCAAGAAAAACAGAACAAAAACTTAAGCTACTAGAATGCTGAAGTTCATCACAAAAAGAATAAAAACTTAAGCTACTAGAATGCTGAAGTTAAGGAAAAATAGAACAAAACTTCAGATACTAAAATGCTGAAGTTCAACACAAACAGAACAAAACTTCAGCTTAAAACATGATGTAGTTTTACAAAAAATACACAAAAATAAAACTAAAAATTCAGCACAAAACTTACAGAACATATTGTATTGACTAATTCATTGTCAAACGCCGTTGTAGAACGGTTAGAACGACTCTGGGTACGAGGTGATTCAGCAGTTGAAGTTCGACGGGTTTCTTTTGATCGACTCCGACTACGTGGTGATTCACCAGTTGAAGGAACCGCATTAACTACCCTTGAACGAACCCGGCTGCAAGGCAATTCTCCAATCAAAGGCATTGAATTCAATTCTTCTTCTATAGGAATTATATCCAATACCTTAAATTTTCGATATTCTTCTTTAATACAAAAAAAGTACATTATAAAAGTAAAATAAAAGTAATACATCAACATATTAACAAAACTACAAAAAATAAAAAAGCATTCACTTACAGAACGATTACTGAAATATTTCTCAAGTTCTTTATATTTGGGCTCTACCACACATATATAACATAACATCCTGGGGAGCTGAGGAGAATCAAGGTACTCGTCTTCTTTAATATACCTATTCCGAAGATCGGGGAAACGCTCATAAAACCAAACACACAATGGATATGGAAATCCACCAATAGTATACTCTGTTGAATGTTCGTTGGATTGGTTATCCAATGCATGTTTCATTGAAGTAATGAGCTTCTCATAAGAGACATTACCCCAAGGATAATTAGCACAAGCATTATCATCTTCGACAATCGCTGCATAATCCTCTAGTACCGTTGATTCATTCTTTTTACCAAATACAACAGACTCCACAAGAAGAATTTCCATCAGTTTAACTGCATCTTCATCGCTCTCGCATACATGTTTGAAATTTGCATCGTCCTTCTGAATTTCATTACGAGACATAAAATCTCGAATGTCCTTCAAGGTCACACCCTTAGACTTACCAAAATATCTCTTCAAGATCGTGCTCTCTCCTTTAGATGGTTCTTCAACATTATGTGCGGTGATCCTCAAACCACACATAATGTGAAAGTCTTCAAGGGTGAACGATACATTATGCCCAAAAATCTTGAAACTAATGGAGTCTCGATCATTGGTAAATATTCGAGAAAGACACAAGCAATGAACCAACTTCATGCTGCATTTCAAGTTCTCCATAACCAAAATATATCGAAAAGTACCATTAGTTAACTTTTTTTCTTGTGCAGGAGTCAAGAAAGTTTTGATTAAACTCTTCAAATCGTGGTTACCCTTCCAGTAAGCACGACAGTTAAACCAATCTCGAAACTCAAACTATTTTCCCCCTGCTCTTGTAGGAGGAATAATACGGACTGAAGGACCTTTTGATTGTGTACGGTTTTTAGATGCTTTAGCTGCTGGAGGATTTGAAGGTGCTATAGGATTTGTAGAAGCCATCTGTTGAAAGAAAGTAAAAGATATCAGTTAAAAACAGCAGCTCAAAGAAGACAAACTCAGCAAATATAAAACAAAAAGTTGCAGCTCCCAATATGTTGAAGGGTCACCAAAAACAAAACAAAAACTTCAGCTCTCTCTATGCTGAAGTTTCAGCAAAATAAAGCACAAACCTCAGCTCCAAAATAAAAACAAGTTGAAGTACAAAACACAAAACTTCAGCTCCCACTTTCATAAAAATATAACACCAATAATTAAACAAAAACAAAAAAAAATTCAGCTCCAACTTTCGAAAAAATATAACAAAAAACACAAACAAAACTTCAGCTCCCTAGCTAAAGAATTTATAGAAATGTTCATTTAAAACATACAAACACGTTCAAAAACTTCAGCATATTATCAAAACAAAACAAAAACTTAAGCTCCCAATATGCTGAAGTTCACCAAAACAAAACAAAAAACTTCAGCTCCTAAACAAAAACAAGCTGAAGTTCACCAGTTACAAAATACAAAACAGACACACACATTCAAAAACTTCAGCATATTACCATAATAAAACAAAAACTTAAGCTCCCAAACATCAGCTACAAAACAAAACATCAACTGCTAAAACGCTGAAGTTAACCAGTTACAAAACAAAAAAACTCAGCAAAACACAAATTTAACACCAATAATTAAAAAAAAAAAACATCAGCTCCATAAATTAAGGTATACATGACAAAAAATCACTATAGAACTAACCCCTAACAACCTATCGAACATGAATATCACAAAAAAAACAAACAAAACCCTATAGAACATGACTATCACAAAAAAACAATTCCCAAAAATTAAAGCGTAAAGGTACTACAATGTACCTGTGATTATATGTAATATTGCTGGCGAACAAACAGTTGAAGCGATGAATATAAAAAAATAATGACGATCGTAAAAGCAAAGAACGAGAGAGAGAGAGAGGGGGAGAGAGAGAGAGAGAGAGTATTTGCAAAGTAGAGGAATATGGTTTGCTTGAAGAGAAAGTAGACTTGTAATAAAAAGGATAAAATTATCTTTTCGAAAGGCTTTTAACAAAAAAACGGATACCGGTGCAAACATAAAACAAAATAGGGCGCCCCGTGCAATTTTTACAAAAAATTGGGTACCATAGGATACTGAAGTTGCAGATTTGAAAGGGAGAAATACAAAGACAACCATTCTTAGAGCTGTTATTTAGGGATTAGCCAGTACTTATTTTTGTCCTAAAATTTTAAACTTTGGGATAATTCCGGTCATTTGTGTCCTAAAAAATTAAACAAAAACCTAAAATTCATGACATATTGGCTAATTTTTAAATAGTAGCACTTTAGAGTGGCTACACAGGGTCATTTCTACGATTTCAAAGTCCAAACTAGCAGGCCCAAAAACCACCTAACGGGTCGTGGCGAGTACAAATACTGACAACCCTATATAATAATCATTTCCGCCCTAAATTTCAAAATTACGGCAGTCAGTCTCTTCTCCGGCCAAGTAGAAAGTTCAAAAACACGTCGCTTTTCCTCTCCATCTATTTCTCCGACTAAGCCAAGCTTAAATTCGTATGTTCATTTCCTTTTCTTTTCTCTTATTATGTCTCTTTGCTGCTTCTTTACACTTCATATTCTGTGTAAAACCCTAAAACCCTAAACCCCTTTTCCAGTGTTTTTTATTGTTAAAAACAGGAAATTTTGATTAGTTTGTAATTATTTTACCTCATCTCTATGCTTAAGGAAAGGTGCAAAAGTTAATTTTTACATTCTTTGTGATTTTCATTATTTTTTTCTTCTCACGCAGATAATTAGGAGTTAATATGCGTTCTTATTTGCTTTCATGTGAAAATGGGTTCGAAGTTGTGCGTGTATTTCTCTCTCTTTGGGTATTAATAGTCCGGTTTATGGAAGAGAAAAAAAATAGTATTGTTTACCCAGGAAAACGGACAACAATTAAATTTGTAAGTGGTTTTAAGTACACGTGGATTAATTCAATACAAACAATAAATTGTGTTAGATTAAACTGATAAAGTACGTGATAAGTTATCAAAACAATCAAGATGGGTGATCCCGGACTTAGTAACAGCTTAATGGGGAATGCCTGCCTTCGAACCCGGGCTCACGTTACTGATGATTCGATGAACAAGAGTAAGCACTTTGAATAACAGAGAAAATAAGAGTATATTGCCTTGATATGTGTGTTACAATGTACCTAATAAATAATCAGACCCTCCGTTATATAGTAAGGGAGTTTTACCCTAAGTACAATTTCATAAAAGGTAAATATCTTTCATTTAACTAATCACCGGTTCTCTGCCGATAGTGCCTAGATCCACGCCGTGATATCCGGCCGGTCGCGGGCATCACGGTCTTTTGTTGGTCGTGCTCGATTGTCTGGTAACGCTCTCTGAGGCTTTTGGGTTACGAACCAGACCTGGGGTCATGGCCTCGATCTCCCGAGGGCGGGTGTTTTGCCCGGACCCCGGACCCCGGACCAAGGGACTCCTTGCCTCGATTCTTGTTCCTTGCTCCGTTCACTTCATCGGAAACCGAGCCCGTCACGGGCTCGGTTTCACCCGTATACAAGAATATATCGTAGAACATGGAATACTTTTGTTTGATAAGAAAAGGGGAAACGTTTTGTGATTTTTAAAATTTTTAAGTTATCCAAACAACCTATTCTATAAGTCGTGAGCTTCTCAACTCTAAGCATTATGTGCGAACTAATTTTACTATCTCTAGCATTCAAAGGGGTTAACTAATTTCTCTGACAGTTACTTCTTACTTTCAGTTTCAACTATTAGGGAGTGAATCATAGAAGCAGTGGTCTGTAAAAATGAAAAATCTGAAATGGTACCCTTAAATGGTTGGGAAAAATTGTTTTTGCACCCTTCTCCTTGTTCTCCTCTCCGCATGAGCACTCCCAAAGAGCCGAAGGGGACTAAAGGTTACTTGGAATATCAGTTGGTTTGTTTTCTACCCCTCTTAAACTAGGGGTAGTTGACAATTCAGAATATCAAAACTAGTTCTTGTGTAGCTTAATGCTGTGCTACATGTAAATGTTATATCAAGTATCAAACTGAAAGATTAATCTCAAAGTGTAAGTTGATAAACAACATGCTGCCTGATCAAAATCTTAATCATGGCATTCATACTTTTACCTTCTTCATTAATTTATTGATACTAGTTATTCTGCCCCTTTTTCAGGAATGGCTTTCTTTACCAAAGCTGGGAACATTCTTCGGCAGGCTGTTAGCAAGCAGCACATTAATCATGAAATATCTGCCTCTAAGCCTTCAATTTTTCAACTTATTAGATGCATGTCTTCTTCAAAACTTTTTGTGGGAGGTGCATTTAGTTTCTCTTATGCTAAGTTCAGTATTTGCAATATTTCTTCTAATATCTGCTGACTTCCTCTAGTTTGAAAATGTAGGAATCTCATGGAACACGAATGACGACGCTCTCAAACAAGCTTTCAGCAAGTACGGCGACGTTGTTGAAGGTTTGTCTAATTTAGACCTCTGTTTAATTTTGACTTTCGAAGTTAGGCATTGTGCTTGAAGTTAAAGCTGGACAGCTGCAGCTGTGCTGTCGCATATTACATGCTATTGCATTCTGGTGCATCCTTTTCTATTATAGAGGTGGTTATTTGCACATAATAGAGAATGCCAGGGTAGAATGTGAATAATTATGAGTTAAAATATTTGGCAAAGTACAGGGTACTCTTTTTGTGGATGCTCCTCAGAAGGAATTTCCGGATGCAGTGTAAGGATGAAAAACACTAATTTTGAGTTAAAGGAGGGCCTTAGTGGTGGAGTGAAAATTACTATATTTCTGATTGGAATTATTAAATGGGTCACTTTGACTAATGGAAGAATTACTTCACCGTTTTGCTGTTTGAAGCTACTATAAACATGTGTATGTATCTATATGGGAAGGCATGCATGTGGACACTAATTTCTAGGTGAATTACTGAGAGTTTTCAATTCATTGCAGCAAGAGTAATTGTGGATCGCGAAACTGGAAGATCAAGGGGATTTGGCTTTGTTACTTTCAATAGTTCTGAGGATGCCAGTGCTGCTATCCAGGCATTGGACCAACAGGTGTGTTGGATTTTCATCACTTTGCTGCTCCAGGGGAAAAAACCTGTTTTCTTTGTTTTTGGTATCACATGATGCGAATAACTTTAAAGGGATGTTCTTTCTTGGTATCTATCAGTGTTTATCCAGAGACCTTTGTGTGTTTAAATATGCATGATAGTTGTCTTCAGGGGGAGGGGAGAAGTTTTGTGTGGACATGCCTGTTTACATCCATGCATTTCTGTTTGCTGGTTATGACAACTAGTTTTAATGCATTTCTTTCAGGAGCTTGATGGTCGTAGGATTAGGGTAAATATAGCGAACGACAGGACAAGAGGATACGGAGGAGGAGGTGGTGGTGGATTTGGAGCTGGTGGTTATGGTGGTGGTGGTTATGGTGGTGGTGGTAATTATGGAGCCTCTGGTTATGGTGGTGGTGGTAATTATGGCGCTACTGGTTATGGTGGTAGTGGCAATTATGGCAGTGGAGGTGGTGGTGATGCTAATGTTGCTGGTAGTTATGGAGCCAATAATTATGGAAGCGGAGAAAGCAGCTTTGGCTTTGGGACAAGTGGCGGGAACAACTTTCCAAGTGGTGACAGCTATGCCAGTGAAAACCAGAACTTAGGTGCTGCTGCTGCAGCTGCAGGCAGTGGTGACACTTATGGTACTGGCGATGCTCCAAGCAACAGTTTTGCTAGCAGCTTTGGCAGCAATGAACAATTTGGCAATGTTGATGCCAGTAACCAAGCTGAAACTGGTGATGTTAATAGCCCAGTTGGTGCAGGTGAAGATTACAGAGATGACAATGAATCAAGTGATTATGCCAACAGAAGAGCCTGAAGGTTGGCTTGGAAGCCTTTTGCTGCCTAATGTTATTGATAAATGAGAAGAAATCGATGGAAGATGACTTCTCTTCCTTCCATTGCTTAGCAGTTTACCTCTTTCATAGACCACCTTTTTCTCACCCTAGCTCTATTTCTCTCTCTTCCGCTTGTCTTGGACTTGAGATTTTTGTTCCATTTTGCTTTTTACTTAAAACTCAGTTTGGATGCTAAATTTGGCAGTGTAAATCTAATTGACATCCCTCTTTCCCGTGGGAAAAAAGAGAGGAAGTCACAAACTGGTTATTTTTATCTTCATTATGTAGCTTGTTGAATTATCGTTCTCCTTTAATCACTTGTATTATGATTGGAGGTGCTCATTTGGTTGCAATGAAATTGAGAATAATTATAGGAAATGCTCAATATACAAGGTAGGTTGATCCTTTCTCCAAAGGTCTCTCTAATAACCAATCAACTAATCCTGAAAATGCAAGGAACGCTTGGTTTAAAGTTAAAAAAAAAAACTGAGTTTGCAAACCCTAATAAGGGCTTCAGAACCAGCCCATGACTCTATATATACTGTTTTGAACTTCAACTATACAAATATAGTTGATTATCTCCTAAACGAGTAAATAATACTAGTTCAAGTCTAGTTTCATAAATTAGTAGCGGATGCAATAGTACTCCACATTAACTTACAAATTTAGATTTGCATGTACGAGCTAGATAATAGTAATATTTAGAAGGGAAAATTGCATAATAGAGCCGCTTTAAAAAATAATAACGGGGTGTCTTGGTGATACAAACAAAGAAAAGACAATGGTTTTTAACATACCCTTGAACAAAAAACCAATCCATATCAAAGGAGGAAATAGAATAATCTACCTTATTTTTTCCTTCTCGTTGATTCCCCCCTACAATGAAGTTGCACTCCCTTCTAACAAGTGGCTGAGAGTTAGCAAGCAACTTCGGCCTCTTGGCAGAAGGTTCGTTGTCCCCCTCCTTTCCGGTCCGGCAGTACGACACCTGAACTCGAAGCTACGATCAGATCCAATTGGATCTAGTGCTATCCGACCCAACCCCGAAACTTAGAACGGCCGCCCTGTTTGGACGGTAGAACGGGGAGAGGGGGAGTCGTGCTCATTCTCTATCCGGACACGAGCAGGAACATTAAAAAAAAATGAAAAACCGAATACATGTACATGATGTAACGACATAATCAAAAATATGTGATCCGATTTGATGGGCTGCCCGCAGAAAGGAAAGAGTTCACCGATCGCGTAACAACTCATTCTTGTGTGTAGCGCGTGGGCCCATGTCTCCCGAACGATCATAGTATGGCCGCTCATCTAATATAAAATCAATGAGTAGATCTCACCTCTCCTTCCCCAATGTATATTTTTTGTATATTAATGTCTATATACAAACAGTGAATATTTTTTATATATTGACTAGCGGATGTAATTATTTTTGGTCATCGGCAAATATGTAACTTAGCGCAATTTAGAACAGAGTTCCTTCCAATCCAAAATATCAATTTCTTCTGGTGTCAGCCAAAGACATCATTAATGCAGTCAAATGTTTACTTTTAACTAAGTAAGTTTGATGTATTTGTTGGGAATGTTAGTTAGAAAGCTTCTTCTTATTACGTTTGTTAGTCTCTTATTGTGTATCTTCCTTAATCTTTTTATTAAATTTATAGTGAACAGAGACTTTGCGAGAAGATTATCTATAATATTAAATACATATCAATTTTGTACTTAGTGAATGAAGTGTGGCATTACGAGTAGACATTTCTGTTTTATTTATTCGCTTCGATTCATATTAAGTATAAAATAAAAATAAAAACAAAAATCAATTTAGTAAAGCTGGGGGAAGCAAAATGGCTATGGGATAGAAGTCTCCTTGGAAAGGAAATAGCAATGTAGTCAAGCTTACTAGTTTTTCTTCACCAATCAGTTACTCATCTTTGTTTATTTAACATTTGTATTGTTTTTTATATAAAGTTGTACAAGAACTTTTAAGAAATATATTTATTGCCGATAATTATAACTTTAAATCTTTTAAGATATATCAAAATATCATTAAAAATTTAAAATGTGCATGTTTTTTTCTTTTTTAAAGATAGGAGTAGCATCTTAAGGAATCACTGTCAAAATGTGTGGTGAGATTGATGAGATTCTCCACCTTTAATCAAAGGTCTCCTGGTAGGGAGCGCATCCTTTTATGACCATATATATATATATACGACACAAATCTAGATTAGTCGGACCAATAAATTCCGAATATCAATTAATTATTAAAAAGAAGGAAAAAAACATCTTAAGGATGTAGGGTCTTCACTCTTCATGATGGAAATTTGCTTTCTTGGCCTCCAACTTGGACCAAGAAAATAAATAAAAGTGTAGTACATAGGTTTGACGAGTTTAATTTGACGACAGTAGAAAACACGTTAAATAAAAAGGGAGCATGAATTTGGAAAGAACCACAAATTAAAGTATATTAATATCAAAGTTGACTTGGAAAAAAAAGCCAAACAGGATTCGGTCTTCCTAACCCACTGACCAAAGGAAAAAGCCAAAACACTAACTAATATGCTTTCAAATCATAAATAATAGTACCTTTTTATTTTTATTTTATTTTTATAATCGTGATGTTTGGATTAGCTTATGCGCACCTCAATTAACTTTACAAAATATTTATTAATCTCCCACCAATACATATATTGGATAACTCTATCCATCAAAATTTGGAGAAATAAAAGATATTGTGATTTTTTTTTTGGGGCAAGCATCTTAAAAAGCGATGGAATTATTGTTTAGAAATTACAATTATATTTTGCATACGTATATCATATGAGGAAAAATGGTTAAAAATCTAAGAGCAAAATTCATTTTATCTCACTTGAAATACTCGTTAAACAAATTTTCTCTTTAATATTTTACCGGGATCTTTACACAAATAGCTTGTCATATTCATTGTTTACTTTTCTAGCGATATATGTAGATTGTAATTAATTATATATAATTATACGTATATAATACATGAATTATAACTTCTAAGGTAGTAAGATGTCTAATAGGTGAACGTGGACAAATTACTACAACAAATTATTTGTGCAGTTTATGACATACTGCAACATCTATCTTCAAATAATTTTTTAACATTATGGAACAGCTAGTTTTTATTTTATTTTATAAACTACTCTTTCTATCCTATTATTTTCCAACTTATGTAAACTTCATTTAAAATTTTGAGAATTCAATTTCTGAGTTATGTTTGAATCCTTGTAATCTTCTTTAGACTCTCAAAGTAACATAGCTTTACTGTTATTAGAATGAAAAGAGTTCAGTCGGAACCAAATAAATATTGAAAATATATTTATAGTCGACTAAATCGAGTCTTCATTATTCTTATTTTTACTCGAAAGCACGCTATACTCGAAATTCACTTGATTTGTTAATTATAATTTGCATAGAGATAAGTAGGGGTGTACAAACCGAACCGAAAAATCGCACCAAATCGAAAAGTCAAATCAAACCGATTAAAAAATCCGACGTGGTTTGGTATTGAGTAAAAAAATCCTAACCAACCCGACATATAAATATATAATTTCTATATATACTTTTAGGATTTTATATAAAAATTTCTTTAAAAAAATATTTAGAAATATTTGGGATTCTCTTGCGGGATATAAATTTTAATAGAATATGAAGTGCTCCATATTTATTGACCTTAAATAATGAGTTGTATGATCACTTTCTTATCAAGTGTTACTGAAATGCGTCTATCTCTTTGTTCTTTCATATTCATATCATATATGTTAAGATCTATTAAATTCTTATATCTTTTTCGAATGTGAAGTGGTTATTAATATTTAGGTAGCATATTGATTTTTATGTTTAATTACTAAATTCGGTTAAACTGAATGTGTATATCAACGAAAAATTTTGGCGGACGACTAAAAAAATAACAATTATGTGTTACTAATAGAATTATTTCATAAAAATATTTTAATTGATAATATGTTTGTCAATTTTTTATATTTTTAGTAAATATATATTTAATTATCAAATATTTAACAAAGTAAAATTGAAATAATATGTAAGTAACAAAAAATCCGAAAACCCGACAAAATCGAACCAATCCAAACTGATATAATTGGTTTGGTTTGATTTTCATAAAACTCGAACGAACCCGATCTATGTACACCCCTAGAGATAAGCATTAACGTGATAAAGCATTTCATTTCCAAAAACATTTTATGCTCAGAAAGTAAATTGGAGATTTTTATTTAAGGAACAACATTCCCTGCTTTTAAAATAACATTTCAAAACACCATAAAAAAATGTGGAGGATGGATATTCTTACTTACTCAGTTCTCAAAAAAAAATGAAATTTTTTTTTTTTTTTTTTGGTAGGAGGTCCTTCCTCCTCACAGCTTGTTTGGATTATAGTTACGTATCGTTTTATAATGTATCGTATCGTTTTATAATGTATCAGATCATATCGTACTGTATTATATTGTACTGTATCGTTTGATGAATACAATATTTGGATAGATTGTGTCGTTTTCTATTGTTTCATGATATCACACACCAGCAATATGAAGAATAAACTTTTAATATTATAAAGAAAAATTATGATACGGAATAAAATTACTATATATAAGTAGGATAAATGATAAAATAAAATAATTTAATAATAATAAAGGGTGAGATTGAGAGAAAAAGATAAGGTAACGACGTGACCACACCAAATCGATTGTTACATCCCCTCGAGTAAAAGCTTAACTATTTTCGGTAATATTAGTAGATGATATTCGAACCACCCTTTTTCGATCCATATCAGCATTTCGTATAGAAGTTATTATGTCAGCAATAGTGTCCCTACCCATGATGAACTAAAATTATTGGGGCCTCCAACTTTGATATAATCAACGTGATTTTTACTTAATTTTTTTTTTTTTTTGAATATGATATGAATTATTAAAGATATATGCGTGAGACACAATCTACTAATTAATCTATTTCTTTCAAATACCCCACTAGAAACATATCACAATTTCATTTTATAATACCTCGGGAGCTAATGAAACTATTTTAGTAAAATTTAATTCTCTCAATTCACGGGCGATTGCACCAAAAATTCGAGTTCCTTTTGAATTTCCTTCTTGATTAATAACAACTGCAACATAGGTAACACGTTTGGTCGTTACATAACGACAGATTTAACGATGCGATACAATAAATTTTAATTAACAATAAAAATAAATATCGTATTTAAAGTAAAAATACGATACAATACAACAGATAACAACAATTCAAACAAGCTCTAAAGGACTCTACATCAAATTTGAATTAATGGGATGAATGAATTCACATCAGATGATTAAGAACAACTCTTCAAAACAACTACAAGCAATAGTAAAAACTAAAATATAGGAACATAAGTTAGAGTTTTTTATCCTTTCCAAAATGTATAATTTTAGCTGAAAATTGCACCTAATTTTTACGAGAATTAAAAAAAAAAAATGCAAAACATATATTGTGAAATGTGATCTATATGCATCTCGATGGTAGATGAAATTGACTTTAAAATATATTTTAAATTACATTTTTGAAATACAACAGAAATGATCCCAAAATAAAATCGATTATTTTTAATTTAAGTGGTAGAGTTAACGGCTATTTGGGTTAATTCTTCAAATGAAAATTGCAAACAGAAATTACCATAACTGATAGTAAATTACGTAAAAAACTCCAAGTTATAAATCGGATATAAAGTATGCGATTTGATAAAAAGTTTTATATGACTATTTTGCGATTTATAAACGCCAAGAAAGTTAAGTGGAGAGAAGAAAAGATTCCCTACCGCACCCATTTCTCCTCATTTCTTCCAGTCTTCCTTTACCTTCTTCTTCTTCATCTGGGTCTACTCCCTACAAATAATCTCACCTCAAAATCTAACCAAACCCCCAAAAAAATCTCAGCTTTTGGGTTAGAAAGAACCATGGCAGCTGTTATTGAAACCCAGAGTTTGGGCTTTTTGGTAATTGTACTTGCTCTAGCTGTTAGCGTCAGGGGGAATTCAGAAGGAGATGCTTTGTACGCTCTCCGACGGAGCTTATCCGACCCGGATAGTGTGCTCCAGAGCTGGGATCCGAATCTTGTGAACCCTTGTACTTGGTTTCATGTTACTTGCAACGGCGATAACCACGTCACTCGTGTGTATGTCCCAAAATTTCCCCCCTTTTTTTAATTACTGCTTTTCTGTGTGCTATTATTTAATTAGTCGATTTGTATGTTTGTTTTTGCCGAGGGACTGATCTAAGAGTCACTGAGTTCAGCGAGGATGCAGCCTAATATATACTTTACAGTACTTTTTTTTTTTGTGTGTGTATGTGTATTAGAACATACAATTTTTTGTGAGAAAGAAGCAAATTTTGGAAAAAAGATTTTTTGACATATATATACATATAGTCTAATTTTGGCTTAATTTGTTCATAGAGGCTGGATTTGGTAGTTATTATTTTACTCTGGTTAGAGATTTGTATGACAGTTTAGTTTAGTTATAAGCCTGAGATTTAGAGTACGATAATCATTAATTATTTTATTAGAAAAATTATTGAGTATTCGAGTGAAATAGGTCCAATAGGAGTGGAGTTTATATAGCCATCTCAATTTTTTTTTGAGATTGAGGTGGTGGTTGTTGTTGGTTAGTTGCTAAGTTTGAAGTTTGATTTATTCGAGCTTCCACTTGACTTGCTAGCTAACAAGTCTTTGTTTTGAAATTAGTAGCAAAGTGATTCATTTTTCTAAAAGTTGAATAGGGTATCGGTATTTACTTTAGTTTCACTTACTCGAGGTTCTTATCTTGACATGTCTATGATCTATATGTGAAGGATTGAGACGTGTGATTTTTTAATGATATTTGTCTTTACTGTGTTTCTGATTTCTCGTGGATGTGCACCTTTTGTAGAGTTCAAGTGATTTGTTTGTTTTGAAGTGTGTAAAATCCTTCTTCTTTATTTTGTAATCCATGTATCTTCTGGATGCTTTTGTTATTAATACACCACTTACTTTTTCTTCATAAAAAAAAGTGTGTAAAATCCTTGTACTTTAAAGGTAGTTGATTGGTGGCGGTGGTTCAATAAGGGGGTACCTTACTGAAGTTTTGAGAAATCTCGGTGCAAGTATGGCCATTTTCTGACATTTTTTTTGTTGTCAAAAGATCATTTTATTGGCAAAACTTTGGATGTTTATGTATACTTGTAAAAAAATGATTATGATAGATTGTATGTTTTAGAGTTGCATTTCCGGTTTATTAGGTGACTATGGAACACCTAGATGTTACTGGTCGGATTTGTATGTTGATTAGACTCCTTATCGATAACTGAAGATTTCTAAATATGAATAAGACAGAAACCTAGTTTTTTGAGATGCAAGAGGAGAACTTTCTTATATCTTCTTAAACATGATGGCTTGGTCGAGAGAGAAAATAAGTTTCAGACTCATATTGGAAAACTTGAGATGCTGAGCCTGGCGTTCCTTGTTTACAAAGATTCGTGTCAATTCGCAAACCTGAAGTAGTTATATTTATACTTAGTAACAGTAGCATCAAAGAAAGTCCTTTCTAATTAGGTATGACTCATGTGCAATCAACTGGTCCTTCCTTAAGATCAAAATTACACGTCTCCTAGTTATTCTCCGCAGGTTAATGGGAGAAACTTCCTTTTATTCCTCACACCCTTTTTCTCTTAAATGTTTGACTGAAAAAGAGTGGAGAAATTCAGAAGAGGAGCACTGCTTTGGTTTGCTTTATTTTTGCCCCGTACTCATTACAAGTCTGAAGTATCTCATGGTGGTAACGTTTCTGCAGGGACCTTGGCAACTCAAAGTTATCTGGTCATTTGGTACCTGAACTTGGAAAGCTGGAGCATCTACAGTATTTGTGAGTAACTATTTTAAATCTTGAATTGACTTGTCATTTCTAGTCAATGATTCTATTGGTTTTCAAGGAATTATATATATGATGTAATTGTTTTGCTGCTTCAGGGAGCTTTACAAAAATAATATTCAGGGAACCATCCCTAAAGAGCTTGGCAACTTAAAGAGCCTTATCAGTCTGGATCTGTACAACAACAATATTTCAGGGACAATCCCTCCTTCACTGGGAAAGTTGAAAAATCTTGTTTTCCTGTAAGTTCTCCTTTGTGATGTTTCCTTATTCTGTTCCAGTCATATGTACTTTTTGCATACAGTAACAACAACAACCCAGTAGAATCACACTAGTGGGGTCTGGGGAGGGTAGAGTGTACGCATATCTTACCCCTACTCCATAGGGGTAGAGAGGCTGTTTCCGGGAGACCCTCGGCTTAGAGTTCATATGTACTTTGTACATATGAGGGGTAAAAAGAAAGCTACTACCAGTTACTTGGGCTACTCGCAGAGTTCCGTTTTCTTTTATGACCAATATTCAGTTTCAGTTTGACCTTAAATGAACTTGTAAAGTCTTGAGTGAGAGCCCCCCCTTGTTGCATATAACCAAGCACTTGTGCTTGTAGTGAAACTGTTGTTGGACAATCCTTTTCTGTTGACTGAAATGTTTCTTATCTAACTTATCAGGCGTCTGAATGATAACCAGCTAACTGGACCAATCCCAAGAGAACTTTCTAGTGTTTCTAGCCTGAAAGTTGTGTAAGTGCATATTTTCTTGCTTGTGTTATTATCGTTATTCTTATGCGAAATAGTTTTTAAACTATTTGCACTTCTTCTTCCAGGGATGTCTCAAATAACAATTTGTGTGGAACAATTCCTACTTCTGGTCCATTTGAGCATATTCCACTGAACAAGTAAGATTTCTTTGTATATTCTACGAGTATTGTTACAATATTCAACTGTAGGAACAGATATGGTGCAATGGTGCAAATAGTTATCCTGTCTCTGTATACTTTGTGCCATCAAGTATACCCTTAGAAAAGACTATTTTCTTGATTTCTCTTCATCTTAAGTTAAATTTGGGCTTCAGGTTTGGGACTTATTGAAGGATTAGGTGAATGACTTTGGAAAGGGTAACTTAAGATCTTTTTTTTTCCAATAAGAAAACTTACTTTGGGTAGGATTTGGATATGCGACCTTCTATCCTAGAACAGTTCATTGATTTCTCGAAAGGCCTTAAAATAACACCTAATTATAGGATGTAATGCTACAGCTCTTTGCTGGCATACGTCAATAATTAATCATCATTACTTATCAAAAAAAAATTGAAGAGCGTGATATATTAACCAAAAAGAGTTCCAAGAGTTCCAGTTGTTTCAATTAGCATTATGGTTGGTATCAATTCAAGTTATACACAAGATAACTTTGACTCCATTTACTTCAAGCCCAAAGGAAGCCCAATTGTACTTTTATTTTGTATTTTAGTCATGCATATTAGAGCTGCAACTCAAATCAATTGAATGGTTCTTTTTGCTTTTTGTTTATTCCCTTAGTTCTTTAATAGTCTGATTTTCTCTGTAAACCACTGATTCAAGGCCTTGTTGGATTATGGCTGTTCTCACTAATCTTTACATGATTCAGGATGTTAAAATTTGAAATGTAAGGACTACTGTATTGTCCTTTTGGATGCATAGATGATAAAACTGGATTTAGTTGCCTTGTTCTGTTACAATTCTGCAAGATTTGATGGATTTCCATTCACTACAACAAATTTTGAGTAATTGCATTTTTCAGTATGGCCGTGCACTATTTTCATGCAGTTTCCGAGGGTGTTAGGTTTGAGATGATCTTGTGTGAGTTCTGGACAACTTTTTGGGTGCCCAGAGAACTTGTCCACTCATCACATAACCTCCTAAACCAATATCCAAAAAATTGCAATTATCAACATAATAGTTTTTCGTTGACCTTATAAACTATAGAAACTATAATTTTTTTAAAATCTTATTAATAAGCAGTATCGAGCTATAGAAATTAGAATTCCAAATCCTTTCAACACTTCTTTTTGAATAAAAAATGCAGCATTTTGCAATCTACATCTGCTCATTGACTAATAGAATATTGCTTATTGGAGTACCACCCTAGTTGTAGCTACCAGTCCTTTACATATGAACTGTTTTGTGGACTGAGAGCTCTTACTTAGTAGATGCTTGCAGATTAAAAGCAAAATGAATTACGGTTATCATTTTCAATAAAAAAAATGAATTACGGTTATCTGTATCTGAAACCTAGGACACTGAGTCTTTGTCATTTAATGCCTAGGCATGTTGTTGGCTGTCGTTTGACCAATAAAGTCTTTGACATGGTATAACAATATAATGCTGCAGATGGAATAATCTTTTCAGTGTGTGTTTCAGAAAGCAATTGTCCTTCCAATTTAGTAAAAGAGACTACTTGTTTACTGGTTGTACCCATTTGTTGTATGTGGGGCGTTACCCATGTAGCTTTTTGCGTTATAGTTTATACCATGTTATTCTTCTTGATGTCTTAATTTAGGGGTCATCTCCTACTGCTTCCTCTATAAGATAGTTTACTAGTTGATTGTCTCTGATGAGTTTCCTGAATTCGTAATTTGCAGCTTTGAGCACAACCCTCGACTTGAAGGTCCGGAGTTGTTGGGACTCGCTAGCTATGACACCAATTGCTCTTAGGAAAGTTGATGAATAGGCTCAGAAGAACAGCCACTTTTTGTGGAAGTTCACATAAATCCCTTGCCTGAATGTTGGTTATTATTGTACTTACTATGTGTCCAAGTTGTAATTCTAAGGAAAGATATATGATGTATGTAGGATATTAGTAAGTTAATGAATGTGTGTAAAACGGTCAATATACTGCTATCAAGTGCTAATGTATTTTATATTTCAATGTTTAGAAAGATCTTTTTCATTACTTTACACTTGTAGGAGATGTTTGGTATCTGAAGTCATGCATGGATCATTATATAAAGGTTATATACAAAGATTAAATAATCACAAGATTATTTAGTGCGTTAATTTTTTTGTCGGATGTTTAGTCCATCGTATTCAGATTCGATAGAAGTTCAGAAGCACTTGTTTTCAAAGTATAAATGGAAAATAGACTGATGAAACAGGGTATATTGGTCTTACCCTGAAAAGTTAAATTCTCTTTTTAAAGTTACCTGAGGTTTGATTCAGAGTAAAATGATATAGGAATAGCTCCATGAAAATATTCTACCAAAAGTAATATTACATCATGCCAAAAGTAGTTTTATAGTAACATTATATTTCTAATCCAATAACCAAACGGCCCCTTAATGCATTTTATCCTGTCAATAACTTATCAAAATTTTGAGAGAGTGCAATTATCCGATATGGATTTCCCAGCTAACCTTGTATACTTTTATTTTAAAATTCGAGAGAAAAAGAAACTCAGGGAAAAGCTTTAGCATTTGAAAAGAGGAGAGAAACAGGTTTGCTATGTTGGAATACTTATTAGATAATTGCTTACTAATACTTTGTGGAGTGCTACTTTTCTACAATTTAACTTTTTTTATTATTTGAAGCTAGACAATGAAATGCTGAATCCAACAAGTTGTAACCTTAGTCCTTCCATATATTCAATTTGCAAATCCGTCAATTGAAATCTCTGTTATTGTTCCATTTTATCCTATCCTGTATACTTTAAACGCATAACAAACAAGAAAGCTTAAAAGAATTGGAGAGAGAAAAACAGCAACAAAGAAAGGAAATGAATCTTGCCATTACTTTCACCAAAACAGACAAACAGAAACTGTTTCAATACAGAATCCATATACAAGTTATCAAAACCTTTTCTCCCACCAATCTCCAAAACTGCTGAAAAGATCAAAAAGAAAAGAAGAAAAGAATGCTTCAAGAAATCAAACCAAAACTCATTCTTGAAGGAGTCCATTTTCACAAGGCACTCCAAACCATGCAATTAGACAAACTACTACTATAACAAGCACAAAGTAAACCAACTTGAACTCCTTGTGATCAATTTCATTGACACGATATAGTAAACCAAAGCTCCAAAAACAAAATCCAAAAAGGTTCCCCTGCCTTCTTCCACCAATTCTTTCGATCATCTTCATTCTCTTTCAGAGTCGCTTGAACTTGAATGAGAGCTTGAGCTTGAGCTTGAGCCTGACTTTTGGTGTTTTTCTTTCTTGCCTTTAACATCAGCTGTGGTAGGCATATCAACAACATGATCTGGTTTTTCAGTCGTTAATTCCTTAGCTTCTTTTACTACAACTTCATGATCTCCTTTTCCAGTTTCACCTTCACCAAAATCAGATACATCAGATCCTCTAGCACTTGATTCCATATCATTGGATGAGGCTGCTCCACTTGGCTTAACTTCTGCTAACTCACCTTCAGAAGTGGATTTCAGGGGTTTCTCCGGATTTCCTTCCAAGACTTGTTTCAAAGCTAAGTCCGTCTCGACGTTTTGTGAATCTGAAGAAGCTCCTATGTCTCTGGATTTCTCCATATGCTCATCACCATCACTCTCTGAAAGATTTTCATGATCCAAATCAAAATATTCTGTTTGTCTTGTTTCAAGAATTGGTAATTGCATATTGCGTGTCACACTTGTCACTTCAAGCACTGCGTTGTCAGAACTCCCAGATACTTCAGTTGCTAGCTCAGCATTAAGTTGCTCAAGAACATTTGATTTTTCTTTTTCTTTCTCAGAGATTCGCCTAAATACTGTGTCGATATCTTCGATTGTTTCTGCTTCGAGCATTGGCATTCCAGAATCTTCCAGAGCTGAACTTGACACTTCAACCGCTGCTGCATTGTTTCCAGATTCTTCAGTTAGTAGCTCAGCATTAGGCAGCTCAAGCACATTCGAGTTCTCTGTCTCTGTTTCATTCTCAGAAATTTGCCTAAATGCTAGCTCAATATCTTCAATTGTTTGTGCTTCCAGTACTGGCATTCCAGTATCTTCCAGTACTGAACTCGACACTTCAACCGCTGCCAGATTGTTTCCAGATTCTTCAGTTGCTAGCTCAGCATTAGGTAGCTCTAGCACATCCGAGCACTCTATTTCTTTCTCACAAGTACTTCTAAATGCTAACTCAATATCTTCAACTGTTTGTGCTTCCAGAACTGGCATTCCAGAATCTTCCACAACTGAACTTGACGCTTCAACTGCTGCCGCATTGTCAGAACTCCCAGATTCTCCAGTTACTAGCTTAGCATTAGGAAGCTCAAGCACATTCGAGTTCTCTATTTCTTTCTCCGAAATATTTCTAAATGCTAACTCAATATCGTCAACTGTTTGTGCTTCCAGCACTGGCATTCCTGAATCTTCCAGAGCTGAACTTGACACTTCAACCGGTGCTGCATTGTTTCCTGATTCTTCAGTTACTAGCTCAGCATTAGCTAGCTCAAGAACATTCGAGTTCTCTGTTTCTTTCTCAGAAGTACTTCTGAATGCAAACTCAATATCTTCAATTGTTTGTGCTTCCACCACTGGCATTCCAGAATCTTTCTGTACTGAACCTGACACTTCAACCGCTGCTGCATTGTCAGAACTCCCAGATTCTTCAGTTGCTAGTTTAGCATTAGGAAGCTCAAGCGCATCCAAGTCCTCTATTTCTTTCTCCCAAATATTTCTAAATGCAAACTCAATATCTTCAACTGTTTGTGCTTCCAGAACTGACATTCCAGAATCTTCCTGTACTGAACTTGACATTTCAACCGCTGCCGTGTTGTTTGAACTCCCAGATTGTTCAGTCACTAGCTCAGCATTAGGTAGCTCAAGCACATCCGAGTGCTCTATTTCTTTCTCAGAAGTACTTCTAAATGCTAACTCAATATCTTCAACTGTTTGTACTTCCAGAACTGGCATTCCAGAATCTTCCTGTACTGAACTTGACACTTCAACCGCTGCCGTGTTGTTTGAACTCCCAGATTGTTCAGTCACTAGCTCAGCAGTAGGTAGCTCAAGCACATTCGAGTGCTCTATTTCTTTCTCAGAATCACTTCTAAATGCTAACTCAATATCTTCAACTGTTTGTGCTTCCAGAACTGGCATTCCAGAATCTTCCTGTACTGAACTTGATACTTCAACCGCTGCCGCATTGTTTGAACTCCCAGATTGTTCAGTTACTAGCTCAGCATTAGGTAGCTCAAGCACATCCGAGTGCTCTATTTCTTTCTCAGAAGTACTTCTAAATGCTAACTCAATATCTTCAATTGTTTGTGCTTCCGGCACTGGCATTCCAGAATCTTCAGCATTAGATTGCTCAAGAACATTAGATTTCTCTATTTCTTTCTCATAAACTTGCCAAAATACTGACTCAATATCTTGAATTCTTTTTGCTTCCAGTACTGGCATACCAGAATCGGCTTCCTCTTCCGTCACTCCAGTTTGAGTAGATTGTAAGTTTTCTACCTCAAAGACAGAGTTGTGAGCTACAACTATAGGCATTTCTGGAACTATCTCTTGAGCATCCAAATTGTGCTTTACTCTGGGATATGAAGGTCCGGTGTCACTATCCTCTGGGAATCCTCCTTCAATTGATCTAGGATCAACAACATCAATATGATCGATACTTCTCAATCCATAGTTTTGAATATCTGAAGCACACTCCTTTTCTTCATGCTCATCAATCTCTTCAAATGTGGATGCCTTTAAGTTGTCAGGGTGAAACGGAAACGTTCTTTCATGAACTTCAGCACACACCTCTTCGGAAACTTCTGTAGTTCCAGAATCAACAGCATGGAATAGAGACAAACCCTCTGCACTAGAGTAGATTTGTGTCTCAAACTCATTCTGGCTTGACCCCTTGATGCTAAAGTCACCAACTGTATCTAATTCAGAGAGAAGTACCTCATCAATGTTGCTGATACCATCGGTCTCTTCAACTATATATTGCTCATCATGATGAAAATCAGCTGCTTCTAGTGGCAATACATAGTTTTCCAAGACCTTGATCTGGTTATCATTTTCCATCTCATCGAGGATGTTGTTCCTTAGACCTGATAGACCAGCACCTCTTGGGGCTTCAACCTCTTCAACCTCTTCAACCTCATGCAGATTGGAGAAAGAGTCAGGAGTACGTGGGGAGTTGATAATGGGGATTCCGTCATCAAGGTCATGGATTTCTGGCATATTCAAGTTCTCCGTGGTGCTTGCTTCCTCAATTGACTCAACCAGGATAACTGGTGGCTCCTGCTTATCGAAAAAAAATAGCACTTAGATTACCAGGATTTGTTCCTACGAGAAACATTTAAAGGAAAATGAAAGATCGAAATAGAAGGAAATGAATTAACTTGCTAATAACATAAGGGGGAAAGTAATCTGATGATGCATACTTCAGAAATAAGAGAAACAATAGTTAATCCTATCACTAAACTCTAAATGTTCTTTATCTTACTCCCTCAACC